>JASDQU010371911.1:54079-65390 GCA_032191745.1 Picea mariana | reverse complement strand
TCAGAACAACCATAATTTTACCCTTGCACTTTTGTCAACCATTAATACATTGATAACTTATAATACTTATACAATTCGAGTTCATTTAGTTAGAAACTGATTACAATAGCTGAATTGAAGCATTTCATCTTCTAAAATTGAGTACAATGATTACAAATGATAGTTTTCAGAAAAAACGTTTCATGATCCAACTAGCGATTCCTCTAACACTTCAGCTCCTTCCTCTGCTACACTCTCTTTGAAATGTCACTTGCACCCTTTCAAATATAATTTCATTTATCAATATTCTCCTTAAATATTTGGGAATAATATATTTGAATAAAAATAATTCCCAAATATTTTTTATCTTGTAGAATTAAGTTTCCATATTTTGACACTTGCCCATGGTTTTGAAAAACCATTTATTGTTTGTTTCACATGGTTTTGAAAAAAATGTATTAGTTTTCCCAATTTACCATTTCACTTTCAAAACCATTTACTGTGTCTTGTTTCTTCCAATTTACCATTTCACTGTGAAAACCATTTACTGTTTTGTTTCCCATGGTTTTGAAAACCATAATCTTCTTCTTTTACCTCTGTAAAAACTTTGGATAAACAATTATCTAAATATTCCTTTCATGTGAATTTCCCATTTAATTTTTTTCCATGGAAATAAACATTAATCTCTGTAGAATTTACCTTTGTGAAAATTTTCCACCGTGAGGAAGAATTTTATTTATCTGAAATTCCCTGATTAGTATTGAAACACACATAAATATGTTGCACATAAAGCATGTGATAAATGGTTTCATTTATTATTTAGGGCTTGGGAGGAGTGGTTTTAATGCACACCAATTTTACCCCTGAAATGTATCACGTAAGAACACGCCTCCCCGACCAAAAACCATTGGTTAAATTTAAGCCCACTTTCCAAAATTAACCTCCGTTTACTTTCCACCCTTTGAATTTTCAATGTTAAAAATTGAGGTTCGTGCCCATGAATTGACATGAGGTCATGAATTAAATATTAATATAAATATTTTCATATAAAAAAAATTCTATTAATAATAATAAACCATTTTTCCATTTTTTAAGGACTTTGGGCATATGAGGCTTATCACATGACTTTGTGGACAGGATAAGGGTGCTTAGTCTTAATAAAAAAAAATATTTTAATTTTCAACGGGACTATGATAATAAGGGTAAAAGTGAATGAAGTGATGGAACTAAGGGATTTAGATAATCATAACTTCTTCGTAGAGTATCCAAATTGAGTGGTACTAGTTTCACTGGATAGTGCACAGTCTGTATTATTTTTGGTATGAGTTTCAGAATTTTATATCAGTCATTTTGTGTGTGGCATGCTATACAGGTGAGATCTCCTGGAAAGGAAAAAAATGGACCAATCCTAACATCTATAGAGAGAACAATGCTCCTTCTTCTAAAACACCTCAACCTACAAGGTTGAAACCTCAACAATTGAAGGAAAGAAAAGAAAAATTTGTATGCTTTAATTGTGACAGCAAGTACAATAAGGGACATAAGTGTGGTGAAAAGAAATTATTCTACACAGATTGTGTTAGCAATTATTTTTGTCTTGGGCACAAAAGAACCCAGGTCTGCAGGTTGCACAGGAAGCACCCATGCATAGCATGAGAGAATCCTTTTTCAGTGACGAGTCAAGCGAGCAGGCGAAGTTTTGTTGTCAGTGGCCGAGATCCACCTACAGATTTAATCGACGATCATCAGGTTTTCGGGGCTACCGGGTTGCCCGAGATTTAGCACAAGGGACAACTCCCATATTTCAGAACAAATCTGGGGCGTCTGATCCAATTGGGACAGTAGGTTGCCAGTCAACGTATCGAGGTTTCGGGAGTCATGGAGGTGTCCGTTCATTGCAATTAAAATCGTCGATCGGTGAAATGTCGAAAGAACCTTTGGCGCCGAGCCCACGGTCTTAGCCCCATGTCATATCAAGCGAGCCCGTAAAGGGGGACAACCCCTTTTATAATAACACATACTATCGGGGCCGTCCATCTGAAGGACACGTGGCACGTATCCACACCATGTCAGTATTCAGGAGTTCGAGTTATAAGCACTCCTCAACATTTCACATTTCGAAACCCCGAACCCCGAAACGCTGATAGCACCTTGGGAATAAGAACATGGTCACAGCCCGTGGCCACTTGGGGAAAGAAAGGAGGTGTGTAAAGAATGCCAAAGGTGCCGAGTTCTCTTACAGAGGGGATCATCACGATCGCTGGGCGCCATCGGATCCGATCCCAATACTGTCTCTCACTTGAGTAAATGAAGGCAGGAACGGGTGGTTGAAGTCTCCTTTCATTCATTAAGTGTGAGGAATGGAAGGTCTGGTGAGCGGTCTACTCAAGGAGGTCTTGCGTATTGATTGTTCCAAAGAAACCATGCCAAAGTCCTCGACTAGACAGTGAATCTTGCACACGCTAGCTCAGCGCTTAATGGCTCAGCTACCCTCCTTGTCAGAGCCATGCGCATTTAAGATGGTGCCTGAAGAAAGGTATCAATACGAGTTTGACTGAAGTGAAACCAAGCCTTGGGTGACTGGGCACGCCTCTGTGAGGTGAATTCTCCTGATTATATAGACTTAGTCCTTGTATTTTGTAAGGTATCGATGGTAGAGCAGAGCTCCCTACTGTAAAGTTTTAAAAGATATTCTAGTTTTTTGGTTATGCATCTGTATATGAGATCTCTTGTTTTATGATAGACAGTCTTTCTTACTCCATCTAATTTTCGTCTCATGCTAAGAGAGTTCACGATTGACTGATTTGCATGGATTATTGCAGTTATGTTATGATAAAAGATTTATTGTTTCATTATTTCATTCTCTGGCTTTTGCGTTTGAATGTAAGATGATATTGCGTTTGGACGTCTTCTTCCACAGCCTGTTAGAAACTCGATGTTAATAACAAACCTCTTCTTTTCTCTTATATAAGTCTTTCGCCTGTTCACCCTTTACTACAGCTCACTGTCTGAAGTTTATATAAGACCTCACTCACCTATGCATGCATGGCCTAGTTTTAGAGTTGGAATGATATTGTTTTTAGTTGGCTCCCATTCAGTCATCCCATCTATAAACCATCGTGAAATAAAAATGATGGGCGTCAGGCTCTACTCCTGCTAGCAATCCAGGAGTGACTTCCATCACCAACATTTCTGGCACTGTTGTCAGGGACGAAGTTGAAAATTTTCCCCAGGATTGAACGACATTGAGCCTCTGATTCTGAAGGTGCATCAGGTATCAGAGCCTTTTAAAGATTGTTGCTGTGCACCTGGAGACTCCATTGTGACGAATCCACTGTGGCGACCTTGTCACCTCAATTGTGGCTTTCAGAGGCAGACACACACAGTCCCATCCTTAGCTGCCTCTAGATACGTCTGGAACTGATCGGGAGGTGGTTCCCAGTAAAGAAAAGGCCCCTGAAGGAGAAACTGTTTCTACCAAACCAGGTAATCCATCGTCTCCCTTTGTAGAAACTCTATTCTCTCCACCTTAGTTTCCTGGCAGACCATCTTCTGAAGTTTCCTGTTTCTTGAATTTTGGGAGTGTTCATGTTGAGGTTTTCCCCTCTGGTTTGGGATTAGAGGGAGAAATCCTTGTCACTCCCATCTCCTCTGAAGATGTATCCTGGCGTAGACCTATGACTGCTGAATATTTCCCCACTCCTAGCTTTACCGCCTCTCCTCTTGCCGCGGTCACCACTTCTGCACAAAGAGAAACATTCATCAGCTTTAGCTCGTTATCCTTCTCCCTGAATCCCCTATTGTTTCCCACTCCCCTCAGAAGCCCATCCCCAGTATCCCCTTTTCAAACTCCTTCCCCTCCGAGTTCTCCTCCACATAATATCCCTATGGCAGGACCAAATCCCCCCATGACCAGAATGGAGGCCATTATAGCCGCTAGGTATGCTCCCCTCGTGCTACCTCAACAACTTAATGCCCTTCCAGCAGACGGTTACCTCAAGTAGCTGCCTAAATTCACAGGTGAGGGGGACATATCTACGAAAGAACACCTGGAAGCCTTCTACAGTTTTACAGATGATAACATCATCATGCACGCAGATGTATGGATGAGGATTTTTGTCCATAGCCTTCAAGGCGAAGCTAGAAAATGGTTCAAGGCCTTGCCTCCTAGATCTATCAATGGGATAGAAGTGTTGGATGGTGCCTTTTTGAGACAGTGGGGAGATAAAAAAGATTTTGTGTATTACATGACAGAGTTTGGGTCTTTAAAGAGAAAAGAAGGGGAGTCTATCTCCGACTTTTCCAAATAATTCAATAAAATGTACAACAGAATCTTGGCTGAGATAAAACCCTCCGAAGACTCCGCAAAGATCACTTATGCTAGCACCTTTGATCCTGATCTCTGCCTCCTGTTGAGGGAAAGGAGAGATACTATGCTGGCCCACATGCAGGACATAGCCATGGAGGTAGAATCTAATATAATGGTTGTTGACCGACTCAGGAATACTGCTGGTAGAAACATATCTAGGCAGAGGCCCTAAGATTCCCCATCCTATTTCTCTCCTCTGCCCCTCCAGACAGACGAGATAGAAAGAGCGCTAAAATCACTTTCTGCCAGGATGGAAAGGTGGGAATTAGAAGGGAAACCCATCTACAGAAATCCCCAAAATGCAGACGGTAGAGGTTTCAAGAAGCCTAATAACAATGTGCCACGGGATTTTCCTAAGGAACAAAGGAGCAGGGATAGAGACGATCAGAGGATTCAGACCCCTCTCTAGAACAACCTAGTATCTCATAAGGAGGGGGAGGAGATGGATGAACTCGACCCTGAGATCCACTGCATTGAGGACACGTCCCCGTTTCCTCATCTAACTCAATCTGCATATGAAGAATCCCTTATTAACGCTCAAATCAACGAGTTGAGTAGAGGGGAAAGATATGGCAGCACTCCTAACAGATATAATCTCAGGTCGAAGAGGAAAGAAGGAACTTTTGACAACCAGGAATAGTCTCCCATAACGGAGAGGCCTACTAAAGCTGCAGCAACCACTACCAAAGAAAAGAAAGCTCAGAATGTTTCACCAGCAGCCAAAGAACCTGTCATGAAGGTAAGGGAAGTTCCTAAGCCTACCCCTTCCTTCAATTTTGAGCATGAGATTCAAAATATTAGAATCCCTGTACCCCTGTCAGAACTAGTTAAAAATGAATATTTCAAGAGATCCCTCTCCAAGCTGTTACAGTCTGACCCCCCTCAGCCTTCCACCGACTCAATAAATCTCCAAGATGAAAAGTTGGTAGTTGTCTTAGGACCTATGGTAGAAGACAGAGATGACTCATCCCCTCCCTTCTACACATCCCTGAACATACATGATAAAGTGCTGCATAACTGCCTCATGGATTCGGGGGCTTCCCATAATCTTATGCCTAGAATAGTTATGGAAGAATTGGGACTGGAGGTGACTAAAACTTATCATGATTTGTACTCTTTCGACTCAAGGAGGGTGTAGTACCTAGGAGTCATCAAAGACCTGGTAGTTTCCTTGTTCCAACTGCCCATGAAGAGCATGGTCATGGATATTGTGGTAGCTAATGTTCCCCCCAAGTTCGGCATGTTGTTGTCTCGATATTAGATAAAAAATCTTGGGGGAACACTTCAGATGGATCTCACATATGCCACCATTCCGGTTTTCAGAGGGGAGCAAAGGAGGCTGTATAGAGAAGCTCAGCTGTCTTACATTGTCAGTGATGAAGTGAATCCCACCAATCACCCCATCTTTGCAATTGACACTGATTTGGGGTCTAGCCTATTGCATCTCACTGATGCTCCTAAAGAGCCTTTCCAAGTCCCAAAGAAACCCAGTCTTGACTACCTGAATTCCCCTCCAACCCCCTCTGTGTGGAAGATGTTTTTCGATGGAGCTTCTTCTAGTGCAGGCGTAGGTGCTAGAGTGGTTTTCATTTCACCTTATCAAGAGGCCATATCCCTGTCATACAAACTGGAATTCGAAACCACCAACAATGTGGCAGAGTATGACCCTCTTATTCTGGGCATGAGGTTTGTGAAGGAAATGGGAATCAAAGAGATAGCGATATTTGGAGATGCTGAGTTGATTATTCAGCGAATAAGAAAGGCTTATCGCGCTAATAATCCCTGGCTCAGAAATTACAGAAATGAAGTATGGGACTTAATGGATAATTTCTTCTTGGCTTTTAACATTTCTTTCGTTCTGAGGGGGGAAAATGGTCTAGCTAACTTTTTAGCTGTATCATCTAGTTTTCTCAAGGTTCCTCTGCCGCCTGGGATAAAAAGCGATGTTGAGATAAAATATAGGCCCTCTGTACCGGACAATGTCAAACATTGGAAGGTGTTCGAAGATGATATGGAAATTGAAAGGTTTCTACAATCTGTGGACGAATTTTCTGCGTTGCACATTGACCAGGATCCCGATCTGGAAGGTGACCCTCATCCTGAGGAGTTTTTAAATAAGATCACTAATCACCAGATCATTCACCTGCCCAACAATCACATTCTGAGAGGACTTGTCCCTTTATAAAGATTGTTCGATGGGAATGATGTGCTAGTAAAGGGCAAGGTCTCAAATGAAGATGTCGATACAACCGAATGAAACATTGGTTCACAGGAGAAGCCTAGGGTCGTCAAATTTTCAAGTAGTTTGACCAGAGAACAGAGGGCCGAATATACGCAGTTGTTGAGAGATTTCACCGATGTTTTTGCATGGACATATGAAGACCTCAAGACGTATGAAACATCTGTCATTGAGAACAAGATCCCATTGAAGGAAGAGGCTAGGCCATTCAGGCAGAAGCTAAGACAGATAAATCCCATGTTGTTGCCCATTATGGAGAAAGAAGTAAAAAGGTTGTTGGATGCACAAATCATTGTCCCCTGGAGATATTCCGAGTGGGTGGCCAACTTGGTCCCAGTAAGGAAGAAAAGTGGAGAAATCAGGCTCTGTGTCGATTTCAGGAATCTGAACAGAAGCTCAAAGAAAGACAATTACCCCCTACCTAAGATGGAACACATATTGCAGAGGGTAACTAGTGCATCCAGGATATCCATGATCGATGGGTTTTCTGGCTATAATTAGATATCGGTCATGCCTGAAGACAGGGAGAAGACAAACTTCACCACTCCTTGGGGCACATTCATGTATGCCAAGATGCCATTTGGACTAATGAATGCAGGAGCAACATTTCAGTGAGCCATGGATATAGCCTTCATCAGGGAGAAGGACCAGTTCATGGTGATCTATCCCAATGACATCACGGTCTTCTCCAACTCAGAAAAGGAACACCACTGCCACTTGAGGAAAGTTTTCATGAAATGTCGGAGGTTCGGCTTGTCCCTAAACCCCAAGAAATCTTTGTTCGCTATGTAGGAAGGGCAGTTATTGGGCCATATAGTATCAGCAGAGGGACTGAGAAATGATCCCAGTAGGGTGAAGGCAATTCAAACCTTATCACTTCCCAGGTCTAAAAAAGAGGTTCAGGCCTTTTTGGGGAAAATTAATTTTCTAAGGAGGTTTGTCTCAAATTTTGCTGAGCTAGTGAAACACATCACGACCATGCTCAGGAAGGGAAAAAAAGTGAAATGGACCACTGATCCCAGGGAATCTTTTAACCAAATAAAAAGGGCATTGACTGAGGCACCTCAGTCCTGACTATCCCAAAGAGTTCCTAATTTTCTCCTTTGCTTCTTTTGATACAGTAGCAGCGGTCTTGTTGCAGAAAAATGAGGAGGGGCGTGAGAAACCCATCACCTTCTTCAACAAGGCATTAAGAGATGCAGAGATCAGGTATGAGATCATGGAGAAGCAGGCCTATGCCTTAGTGAAAGCCCTCAAAGCTTTCAGGATCTACGTCTTGCATTCGAAGGTGACAACATACGTTCCTTCAGCTTTCGTGAAGGACATTCTTGTACAGCCAGACATAGATGGGAGAAGAGGCATATGGATAGCAAAAATTCTGGAATTTGACTTGGAAATAAAGCCCACCAAGTTGGTCAAGGGGCAAGGTCTAGTCAAGCTACTGGATGAATCCAATTGTGAAGACTTGGGAGTTAGTTTCATCAACGCTCGCTCAGGAACTCAGCAAGATGAGTTGCCCAGCCAATGCTCTCAAGATGGCTTATCACTGGAAGATTGTGCCTGGTATCATGACATTATGTACTTTCTGCAGGAATTGAATCCTCTGGATGGAATGGGTAAAAGCAGGGAAAGAGCTTTAAAGCTCAAGGCGGTCAAGTATTGTCTCATTGAGCAAGTTTTGTACTGGGGAGATCCTTTAGGGATGCTGCTGAGATGTTTGAACCCACCAGAAGCCCATAAAGTTATGTTTGATTTCCATGAAGGCCTTTGTGGGGGGCATCATTTCTGGAAGACCACAACTCATAAGATCCTCAGGGCTGGATATTACTGGCCTATTTTATTCGCTGATGTCTACAAAGGAATAATAGCTTGCATCAAATGTCAAAAGTTCTCAGGAAAGCAACAGCTCAAATCGCTACCATTGAAGCCTATAGTATCTCTAGCACCTTTTCAGTAGTGGGGGCTAGACTTCATTGGAGAAATTCACCCTTCCTCAAGCGGCCAACATAGATGGATCCTGACAGCAACAGATTATTTCACCAAGTGGATAGAATCTGTCCCCACTAGAAGCGCATCACACAAAGTAATTATCAGCTTCCTAGAGGATATCATAGCTAGATTTGGCTGTCCCATCAGGATCGTCACCGATAACGCTGCTTCTTTCAGGTTTGAGCCTCTAATTAAGTTCTGCGAATAGTTCCAGATCTCACTAATTCACTCCACACCCTACTATCCCCAAGGCAACGGTTTAGAAGAGTCCTCCAACAAAAGCCTGATAAGGATCATTAAAAGACTATTGGAGGACAACAAAAGGGCCTGGGATTCAAAGTTGAAATTTTCCCTATGGGCTGATCGAGTAACAACAAAGAAATCTCTGGGCACTTCGCCTTTTCAGCTGGTCTACGGAACAGAGGCAGTTTTTCCTACTCAACTCACCTTACATGTGGCGAAATTCTTTCAAGACTATCAGGGATAACCAGATCATATGATCAGAAGGATTCATCAGATAGTGGAAGTGTAACAGATCAGAGAACAGGTGAGGACCACAGCTCATAGTCATTAGGAAAAAGTCAAACAGGCTTTTGACAGGAAGTTCAAGAAAAAAGAATTCGAGATCGGGGATTTGGTATTTAAGTGGGATGCCCCTAGGCAGGACAAAGGCAAACACAACAAGTTTGACACCCTCTAGATCGACCCCTTCAAAATCTCTGAGGTTTTCTCAAACAACACGTACGGGTTGCAAGATCTGGAGGGTGAAGAGGTTTTCAATAGCCCAGTGAATGGGCATTTTCTGAAGAAATGTTTTATTTGAGCCTCATATGGCTCCCTTGTTTGTAAAAATTATCCTTTAGTTCTTGGTTTATTTTCTTTTTTCATGTTTTTCGGCCTAATAAGTGACTCCATATCCCAATAGCAAGGCATTGAAGATGTAGAAGGAGTTCTTAGAGCATCGCAGGGATGATTCTATCCCCCATGGAGCCTAATGTTAGTGATTATTTTTGTCTTGGGCGCAAAATAACCCAGGTCTGCAGGTTGCACAGGAATCACCCAAGCGCAGCAAGAGAGAATCCTTTTTCAGTGACGAGTCAAGTGAGCGGGTGAAGTTTTGTTGTTGGCGGCTGAGATCCACCTACAGATTTAATCGACGGTCATCGGGTTTTCGAGGCTACCAGGTTGCCTGAGATTTAGCACAAGGGACAGCTCCCATATTTCAGGACAAATTTGGGGCATCCGATCCAATTGGGATAGTAGGCTTCCAGTCGGCATATCAGGGTTTTGGGAGTCATGGAGGTGTCCGTTCATTGCAGTTAAAATCACCGATTGGCGAAACGCCGAAAGCACCTTTGGCGCTGAGCCCACAGTCTTAGCCCCATGTCATATCAAGAGAGCCTATAAAGGGGGACAACCCCTTTTATAATAACGCATACTATCTAGGCCATCCATCTGAAGGACATGCAACACGCATCCACACCATGTCGGTATTTGGGAGTTCGAGTTATAAGAGCTCCTCGACATTTCACATTTCGAAACCCCGAACCCCGAAATGCCGATAGAGCCTTGGGAATAAGCATGTGGTCACAGCGCATGGCCACTTGGGGAAAGAAAGGAGCTGTGTAAAGAATGCCAAAGGTAGCAAGTTCAGTTACAGAGGGGATCATCATGATCCCCGGGTGCCATCGGATCTGATCCCAATACTGTCTCTCACTTGAGTAAATGAAGGCAAGAACGGGTAGTTGAAGCCTCCTTTCATTCATTAAGTGTGAGGAATGGAAGGTCCGGTGAGCGGTCTTCCAAGGAGGTCCTATGTACCTATTGTTCCAAATAAACCATGCCAAAGTCCTCGACTAGACAGAGAAGCCTGCACACGCTAGCTTAGTGCTTAATGGCTCAGCTACTCTCCTTGCCGAAGCCATGCGCATTTAAGATGGCACCAGAAGAAAGGTATCAGTATGAGTTTGACTGAAGTGACACCAAGCCTTGGGTGACTGGGCACACCTCTGTGAGGTGAATTTTCCTGAGTATATAGACTCAGTCCTTGTATTTTGTAAGGTATCGATGGTAGAGCAGAGCTCCCTACTGTAAAGTTTTAACAGATATTCTAGTTTTCTGGTTATGCATCTGTATATGAGATCTCTTGTTTTATGACATACAGTCTTTCTTACTCCATCTAATTTTCATCTCATGCTAAGAGAGTTCGTGATTGAATGATTTTCGTGGATTATTGCAGTTATGTTATGATAAAATATTTATTGTTGAATTATTGCATTCTCTAGCTTTTGCGTTTGAATGTAAGATGATATTATGTTTGGACCTCTTCTTCCATAGCTTGTTAGAAACTCGATGTTAATAACAGACCTCTATTTTCTCTTATATAAGTCTTCCGCCTGTTCACCCTTTGCTACAGCTCATTGTCTGAAGTTTATATAAGACCTCACTCACCTATGCATGCCTGGCCTAGTTTTAGAGCTGGAATGATATTTTTTTGAGTTGGCTCCCATTCGGTCATCCCATCTATAAACCATCATGACATAAAATTGATGGGCGTCAGGCTCTGCTCCTGCTAGCAATCCAGGAGTGACTTCCGTCTCCAATAGATTGTGAAAAGGAAGAAGAACAAGAATAAGAACCATATCAAGATGAAAACGTAGAAGCAATTTCATCTGAAGAGTTGACTCCCACGATATCATGTAATGCATTGGTTGGAATTATCACTCCTCAAACCC
>JASDQU010371911.1:39238-53324 GCA_032191745.1 Picea mariana | reverse complement strand
TCCACCCAGAAGAAACAGGATTAGACCCAGGGTTAAACGAAGGAATGCCTCCCATGGTAGGAGTCATTTGAGGGATCTGAGAGCCACCAAACGAAAATGGAGTATAAGGAGGATTTGTGCCCCCAATTCCAATGCTAGCATTAGGGCCAGCTATTGGGATGGAGTTTGAAAACTGTGAAGTAAAATTCGGCATACCATAAGAAAAAGGACTAGAGGCCATAGAGATGGAATGAACATTATAGCCTGGTGAGTGACCAAGAGACCCAAATGGGTTTGTGGCAATAGGTTGGGCATTCACTATAGGATGGGAAACAGTGATGATAGGTGCCTCCGACACTACAACCATTGTGGTTGCAAGATTCGAAGGGGTGTCATTAACTATAATAGGTGTGGGAGTCAAGGGGCTCCCAATATTTTGATGACTTAGTTCAGTACTCATCCTTGTAGAATCACAAGTCTGAAAAGTGGAGGTGTGTGTACCATGTTTAATAAGACTACGCCTTTTAGAAGGAAAAGACTCAAAATCCAATGCTAACTGTAACAAGTGGCGAGACCGGCGGGGAAGTTGGTCTAATTCCACGATATTGAATTAAGACTCAAGATATAAAAACAAATCCTAAGGCCAACTAATAATCAAAGAGCACACCAAAAATAATCAAACGACCAATATGCACACAAACAAGATAAAGTGGTTGAAAGGGGCCTCCCTCCCTAAAGTAGGTATGCCTCGCCCAAGAGGGGCCCGAGACTCCCTACTAAAGATCGTAGGTATCAAAATCAGTTATAAGGGCCCTCGTGGGCTTAAAAAATAGTCGATCAGATCCCCCTGGAGAGGTAATCCTCCATAAAGGCTGCGTGTTGTCTGACCCTTATCTGACCCAGGGTACCTATAGAATAACCCCTACAAGTATCATATGTGTCACCTAAGTTAAGAAACTAAGCAACCACGGTATAACCGATGCACAGGAGAGCAGTCATAAGTTAGGGTAGCAAAGCCTGAAACATTGAAAGCACCGCCTCTCACAGAGGTAAGGGCACATTCAAGATCCCCATACATGAATAGATCCCCAAAAATATCTTTGACACTAAGAAGGTATCAAGGGGATATCCCTTCAACCGACCTCACATGACCTCGTTATTAACTTTGGTGTAAGCAGAGCCTCCTGATATTACCAATTATATAATGGATTTCTCCACTCCCTTAGTCAGACACATATGTTGATTTAATAGCCTTGGATAAGTTTACTCACAAAATCCTATTCCAAGGCAGTAAATATTAAGTTAGTTTGTGCACCCTAGAAAATAAAATCGTTACTAATCAATTTTAAATTATAGCGTTAATTTTCATGGCCTTGCTTACTCAAAAGGTGCATTCGTGAAACTACTGATGTTATGACTCAGCAAGTAAAGTAAATGAATATGAAAACAATGCAAAGTCCTAACTTCAATTTCCAATGAATGATATGCTTCCTAAATATGTAATTTTCAATTCAATTCTGCAATTCTCAATAAAAATGGAATCTTTCTTTACATGCACTAAGATAAATGACAAAGACTCAAAAGATCAAAATGCCAATCAATGTAAAATGCCTAATATTTTTGTATTTTCAATATAAGAAAAATGAAAATGCATGGATTGAACAACAACTTGATATATAAAGACTCTACTGTGTATAGAAAGAGACAACTCAAGTAGGATACCAAGGAGCAGAACAACCAACCCAATGTACAAGGACAATCAATATGAAAAGATGATGAGAAAGGAACTGCCCAAAAATTCAACCAAAGACAGGTTTCCTGTCATCCCACAGACACTTAACAATCACTACAGAGACCCAAGAAGACTCAACAATCATCAAAACCTACCCAACAACCACCAAACCCAACAAAAAAGAAACAAAGGTTGATGTACGTGAATGTTCAATGGAAAAGTGCATATGTACGCAGCTTGTAGAAGGACAACACACGTATATACACGATTGTCAAGCAAAAACCCATGTATATGTGTTAAAAACATAGCTAGGAAAAGGAGAAGGATGAAAGACTCAGACCCAGAGTGAACAGAGGTTGTCAAGAAATCATACGACAAGAAAATTAATATGAATGAGAGCAATCTAAGAATAAAAACACTCCAAACCCCAAGAAAGAAGATTAAATCCCCAATATGGTCGCCAATTTTGTTACGAGGAAAATCTCTCTATGGATAGGGGAAAACCAGAACAGACGAAAATGAATGCAAAAATCATCTCTATTCTCAAGTATGCTATATAAACAAATATGCTAGCAAGACAATATAAAATTCCTACCTCGTCCAGATGTTCGATGAAGTCCGCCATTTGGCATTGAGAACTTGACCCAAAGCAATATACCTGCAACTAGTCCTCAAAAACCAAGCAACACAAGAATATGGTGATAATATATTATTTTAGCACATTCAATAGCATAATGCAATAACATTCATAACAAATAATCCCATGGAATAATAATTCAAATATTTGCAAGATATCAATTGGACGAGAAAAGAGTATTTCTATTAAGATATGATCAATAGAAGTGAATAAGTTACAGACTTCTGTGTCGACACATTTTGGAACTAAGAAACTAAGTTCCTTCCAGATGGGCCTCCACCAAAGGCAAGCTCCTATAAGAGAGATAATGGAGTTCTCACTCAATAAGGGAAGATCTTGGGGGCTGAACATTGTGTTTAGACTTAAAGGATAAAGGGATGCAAACTCGATGTGAAGTGAATAATTTCTCAAGAGTAACTTTGCTCTCAAAGTTGAATTCTTTCTCTCCTCTTTTTCCATAGCTTAGATTTGGCCCATTTATAGTATTCAAGTGGAATTGAAGGGTCGAGTCGAAATGTTTCCAGTATATGGAAGGCCAAGGATCATTGATCTCATGTCGTGACATTGAAACCCGACACTATTTTTCAATTTTGGGCACATTTCCCAATGTACATGGGTTGTAGTGGTGCAATCTGCGTATACACATGTTGTATAGTAGGCAAGGTGCATATATGTGGAAAAATTTTATTTTTATCTCTGTTATTTGACAAAAGGGATTAAAAGTATGCATAGAGAAATGGAAAAAGGCCTTTTGTGCAAGATTTCATGGGGTGAGGCATATCTTGCTATAACAGTGAGGCAGGAGTTCAACGGTGAGTTTCAACGAAGGGATATGACACTCGATTGGTAACACTTCTTCGATGCCATATACTGATTGGAATGGAGTGAATACGGTTGCATTTTTCACTGAGGTGCAGTAAGCCCAGAGGGAGGAGAAAAGTTGCAAGTGCTAAGAAGTTTTTTTCTCCCGCACCATGCGTTGGATCATGGTTTTAAGGACTTTGTTGATAGCTTCAACTTCTCTGTTTTCTTGAGGATATTAGGGGGATGAGTTTTCATGGAGATAACCCAACTTGACATGTAACTCACTCATCATCTGGTTTTGAAAATGTGAACCGTGATCAGTGACAATGGCTTGTGGATGTTAAAAGGAAAATATCTCTATGGCTAGGTGCAAACCACAACATACAGAAATGAATGTAGAAATCAATTTTATTCTCGAGTATTTTATATAAACAAATATGCTAGAAAGACAAGATAAAAGGCCTACCTTGTCTAGATGTTTGATGAAGTCCACCATTGAGCATTTGACCCAAAGAAATGTACCTATAACTAGTCCTCAATAACGAAGCAACACAAGCATATGGTGATAATATATGATGTTAGTACATTCAATAGCATAATCCATTAAAATTCATAAAAAATACGCCCATGGAATAATAATTCAAATATTTGCAAGATATCAATTAGATAAGAAAAGAGTATTTCTATTAAGATATGATCAGCAGAAGTGAATAAGTTACAGACTTCTGTGTCAGCACGGTTTAGAACCGAGAAACTAAGTTCCTTCCAACTAGGCCTCCACCACTCCAATCCTCCACCAAAGGCAAGCTCATGTAAGAGAGACAATGGAGTTCTCACTCAATAAGGGAAGAGCTTGGGGGTTGAACACTGTGTTCATACTTAAGGGATAAAGGGATGCAGACTCAATGTGAAGTGAATAATTCCTCCAGAGTAACTTTTCTCTCAAAGTTGAATTATTTCTCTCCTCTTTTTCCATAGCTCAGATTTGGCCCATTTATAGCCTTCAAGTAGAACTGAAAGGTCGATTCAAAACATTTCTAGTATATGGAAGGCCAAGGATCATTGATCTCCTATCATGACATGGAAACCCAAAACTGTTTTTCAATTTTGGACACATTTCCTGATGTACGTGAGTTGTAGTGGTGCAACCTGCGTATACGCATGTTGTATAGTAGGCAAGTTCCATATATGTGGAAAAATTGTATTTTTATCTTTGGGATTTGCAAAAAGGGATTAAAATTCTGCATAGGGAAATGGAAAAAGGCCTTTTGTGCAAGATTACATGGGGTGAGGATAATCTTGCTCTAAATGTGGAACGCCAAAGTGAGTGATGATGTGGTTAAAAATGAAGAGAGTTGCAGTACGACCATCCTTAAGAAATGTAGGCATAGCCTCAACCAATTTAGTGATATAATCAATGACAACGATGATATAACCATGCCCCCCAACTGAGGTAGGCTTACATTGCATAAAATCAATGCCCCATTTGGCAAAGGGGTCGATGGAGACAATGGGATGTAGCGAAGTAGGATGAGTGTGTGCCTTTTTGTGAAAAGATTGGAAGGGTGGGAATTTTTTTACAGCCTCAATACAATATTTGAAGATGGAGGGCCAAAAATAATAGGCAGGTAATATTTTCTGGGTTGTAGCCATCCCATAAAGGTGATCACCACAAGCTCCAAGGTGACAGTCATTCAAAACATGTTCACCCTCATTGTGGGTTAAACAATGTCATAGGATAGTTTCAATACCATGGTGATACAAAGTGTCACCAATGATAAGGTAGCATTTAGAATGGTGGCGAATACGACGATGTTATTCATGGGAGATATCGGGCTGAAAATGTTGGGTTGGAACATAGAGAAGAATATCTCTATACCAAGGGTCTGACATGCTAATGAGGAACATAGATTCATCGGGAAGATAATCATTGGGTTCAATGTCTTCATCAACATGGAGAAGATCAAAGATAAGTTCCGCAAAAACCAAGGACTTTTTAGCTTTTGATTTGGCAAACTCGAGATCGAACTCTTGAAGAATAACAATCCATTTGGAATATTTTCCCCCAAGGAATTGACATGTCAGAATATGGTACATGGGGTTCGAGTCTGCAATGACTGTGGTAGTGCGTAACAGGATGTAATGGTTAAATATTTGGATGACAACGATAGTTGCCAAAGACAAATTTTCAACGTGTGAATATTAGAGCTTGGGACCGGATAGACTCTTGCTCATATAGGATATCACATGTTTGTCACCGTTAGGCTCCTCTTGAACTAACACCATAGCAATATTGGAAGTAGAGGTTGTCAAATAAAGGATATAGTCTCGTGCATAATTCAAGGGATGAAAGAGAGGTGTATGGGTCAATGCATGCTTAAGAGCATTGAAATATCGTTGAGAAGTGTCATCCCAGATGAAAGGAGTTTCTTTCTGCAACAATTGCATAAATTGTTTAGTAAGATCAACGTAATTACATATAAAACGGTGAAGAAAGTTTGATTTCCCTTGCAAACTTTGTAGTTGGGTCAGATTGTTGGGAGGATATGAAGCAAGAATAGCTTTGATTTTTAAGGGGTCCACCCTATTCCCATCTTTGGAGACAAAGAAACCAAGGAGTCGACCTGATTCAACAACAAAGATGCATTTGTGAGGGTTCAAACGGATACGGTAGAACCAACATCAAAGAAAAATGGCCCCTAAATGACCAATATGGTCTTGTCGATTAGATGAATGGGCAGGTAAATCATCGAGGTAAGGTTCCACAATATGTTTGATATCATGGAATGCATACGACATGGATCGCTGGAATGTAGCACCAACATTTTTTAGACCAAAGGGTAGTTTTCGATAAGAAAAAGTCCCTCATGGGCAAATGAAGGCTTTCTTATGTTGATCAGCTGGAAGAATGTCAATCTGGTTATACCCTGAAAATCCATCTATGAAAGAAAAAATAATGATGCCAGCGCAATTATCAATGATTTGGTCGATGAAGGGTGTAGGGTAATTGTATATTGAAAAATCCTTGTTGAGATCCCTATAATTAACTTAGAAATGAATGGTTCCTTTTTTTTTTTATCAACCAGAACGATGTTAGAAACCCATTCCGTCAAGGGGATAGGATAGATAAAGCCAGATTTCAACAGTTTTCCAACTTCTGCCTTTATGGCCGTGACTTTCTTAGGATGAACTGGGTGAAGTTTTTGTCATATAGGTTTAATGCCTGGGTAAGTTTTTATCTCATGCACAATGACCGAAGGATCTATTCCTCACATTTCTTCATAGCTCCAAGAGAAGACAACATATAATTCTTTAAATAAAGGGGTGTAAGCATCCACTTCCTCGGGCGAAAAATTAGCACCGAGATGAACATTTTCTACGATACCTTCTTTGATCGAAATATCGATAGTGACAGTACAAGAGATGTTGCCTAAATTCCCCTCAGAAGTAGTATCTTGGGTAAATATAGGAGATTGTGGAGAATGAACAACATCGGGGGGGGAGATAGAGTGTATATCTTTCTGAATTTCATCTAGACTAGGAAGAAAAGATAATCGATGATGGTTGTCATCCCAAGGCACCTCGTCGATACTAAGCATTTCCATAATGGATTCGTCTGATGGAAAAATATGTAAAATGTAGTCGAAAGGAAAGGATAAGGAATCTAATCAAGATGGCAATGAATAAGTGTTGGATGCCAAGAGATGTTGGTCATCCAAAGAGGGAGAGGAATATTGGATCACATCATATGAAGCCTCAGCTGGACTAAGTGTCATAGCGTCACCTAGTGCATTGAATTCCAAAGGACTAGGCACAACCCAATGATCAGATGATTCGAAAGATTGATAGGCCATAGTTGAGATCATATTGATCGTGGAAATATGTTGTGTGGTGGAAGGAAGTGGTGCAGGGAAAGTAACCATCAGGGAAGAATCTTTTAAAATACTTATACCAACACTTTCATAAGTGATCTTACTATCTTCCAAGAAAGGAATATTGTTGGTCGGAGGAGTGTGAGCGTCAGGGGTGTAGTAATCTAACTGCCCGATAGTGACAAATTTACCTTGATGAGGGAATTATACACATCTAAACATCAATGAAGCGATGGAATTCATGGAGTAAAAACAACTTATACCTAATAAAAAGTTGTAATAAAGGGGAGAATCAACTACCTCTACATCGACAGAGATGGTCTTACCTCCCAACTGAACGACTAGAGACTGCAAGATTCTGTGAGGACGAAAACCTCACCCATCGAATGCTCGTAACATGGTAGGGGATTGATTAAGCACAGGTGACTTTAATCATTTCCAACAAGATAACGACAATGACACAAGTGGAAGCTCCCTCATCTAGTATGGTGCAGTGAATGTGTTGGTTATGAACAACGACATCAATTTAAAAATCAAGTTGATGAGAAAGTCGTGACTTGAATTTGTCGAGGTTAAATGTGATATTATTTGATGACTCAGGATCAATGGCGCCGATAGAAGCCAAGAGAGTTCTAAGTTGACTTGGGAAATGTTGTAGAACTTCAAGAGAAGACATAGCACACAGTGCTTGAGCCAAATCTTCAACAATGTTGTAGTTTTGGGCGACACGTTAACTAGGATTAAAATTTGACTTGCGAATAGTGCTCTTGGGAGGGCGTAAAATAGAGTTGAAAGTAGGTTTCTCAATCTGAAGTGACCTAGATGGAGAACTAATGGAGGCAAGAGATGGATCCATTGGAGTACCATTAGTGACATTTTATTTATCAGGTTTAGCCGGTGTGTCATACGTGGTGGTATGGGTGGTTAAATAAATTCCATTGAACATGTAAATATGACCACTCGTTGAAGATTCATCACTAGGAGGATGGATGGAATTTCCCCCTGCGGGAGGGGCAAGTGCTTGGGAAACCATGGAATACTACTGAGGAAAAGGATGTGTTAACACAACGGGCTGGGAATTCCCTTTGAAAATTTTTGCAACTTCATCGTGATGTGGATAGTCTCGGGTGAAATTATCATCACCACAAATAAGACACAAGAATTTTGGTTTTCGTTGTGGTTGCTTTTCAGTTGCAGGTGGTGGATTTTGTGTTTTGATATTTTCATTATTATTATTATTATTCTTTTTGGGTTTATTTTTCACTTTCTTCTTACCCCCAGATTGTTGCGAAAAGGCATATTGAACTGCATTCACCTCAGAGATTTGATTCGGGAGGGAGGTCGAGGAGAGCGAAGTTGAACTGGTAACGGGTGCAGAAATAGAGGAATTTTTCGTTTCGGTTGAATATGATGAAGATTGAGTTTTGACGGTACTAACCACTCCATCTGAATGTGTCATGGAAGAAGGTTTGGATGGATCGGTAGGATTATGGGTAGCATTTGGAATCAACTCATATAATGTACCATATTGGGAGTAAGAAAAATCTAAGTATTGATCTCGAGCAATGGCTTATTCCTCAGTGACCACACCACCCATGGCGACGTCATGAGCTATTGGGGGTAAAAGAGATTTAGTAAACCACTCTACCAATAACTAGTCATGAATGGTCGCTTTAATCAACCTTCGTCTTCGTCTCCATTCATGAATGTGATCAGAGATATGTATGGAATTTGTTTGACAAAGGGAGGTTAAAATTTTAGTACCCATCTCGTAATAGATAGATAATTGAAAATTTGTGAGAAAATCCATAGCTAGGGAGTTGAAATCTTAAAAGAAACCAAGTTGAAGTTCAATGTACCATTTGGCTGCAGATCCCATGAGTGTATGCTGGAAAAGATGCAAACATATAGAATCACCCATCAATGAGTTTTATGAACACCATAAATGGAATTTCATAACATGGTTGTTCAGTTCTTCCCCAGGTTTACCATCAAATTTGGGGATGTCAGAAGGTAATTTAGCAGGAATTACTGGCTAAAAAGGAAAATGCAATATGGGATCATTTGTCAACCAAGACAAGTCTGGTAGATCCAGTGTGGCGAGAAAGTGTAGTTGTCGGTTAACCTAAGGGTGATATTGATGCAGCATAGGGACACTAGTGGGGCCATAAACTGGTTGAGGTGGATACTTATATCCAGTAGGCCCTCCCATATATGGTTGTTTTTTTTTACCAGTATAGGCATGATTCGATTGTTGTTGAGGAATGCTCATGAGCGGGGTGAAACCAGGTTTATTCTAAGGAGTATAAGTCAATTTATTTGGTTGTGGGGGATAAATAATTTTCCCTTAAGGAGGGTAAACATTAGACCCTTGGGGAGGATACGGTTTTTGTCCTTGAGGACCCCAAGTGGGATTTGGCACACCCGGATAAGGTTGTCCAAAATATAATCCAAAAGGAACATGATTTGGTACTCCTCCTTGTGGGTTATGGTATGATTTCCCCCCATGGTGAGGTTGATTAAATGTACCTCCTTGAGGTACTCCCCAGGATTGTGAAGGGTTTTCGACAAAAAAGGGTTGGCCCCCTGCCATAGGTTGATTGACAACTATGGTTTAGCCAGTAAAGGGGGGTTGTCCCCTAGAAGGAATGTGTAAGGGTGGTTGTCCCCTAGAAGGAATGTGTAAGGGTGGTTGTCCCCCAGGAGGGACAGGCCCACTAGATAATGGTTTCCCCCCAGGAGGGATAGGCCCACTAGACGATGGTTTCCCCCCGGTCAAGATTTGTCCTGCAGTTGATTATGTATGTATGGAAATGGTCTGCATTCTTTGATGTAAAGGTCTTCCAACAATATCCTGTGGAACATGAGGAGTTGTAGTGTGAAGAGGTGTAGTGGTGGGAGTAACGATTGAATTACCTTGTGAATGACTAGGTGTTGCGACTCCAACATTAAGGTGGATTTGTGTTGACCTAGCAGTAGGATCAACTACCTATTCGATGGGATGATCAATAGTCTGACCAGACGGTCCTGCCTCGACGGCAAGAGGTCATGAGAATCAAGAGGTGGTTAACTAAAGTCAATATGTTCATAAAGATCATGTCTTGATGGAGTCTTCCATATGGAATGAAAAAGTGTCTTTTGTGGATTTACCATGCCTGCAAACTGGACATGAGTTATGTATTCATTATAATCACGTTGTGTGTTTTCCAACTGTGTTTCAGTATATGTCCTCAACAGTAAATGTTTAATTTCTTCCTCTATTATGTTACCGAATGAGTCCAATCGAACAAGGAGTGGCTCAATAAAATCTCTTGACACAGGGGTAGTATGAGGAATTGGATCCTCAACCGTAACCAAGGCGCTTTTAGGATTTTCCAACAAAGGAGTAGCAGTGCTCCTAGTGTCGTAGAGATTTTCTACCTCTTCACGGTAAATGTATTGTAGTGAATTAGGAGGTAAGGGTTTGTAGCCTTCTTCTGAAGGAAACCCTTGCATCCTACGTGATCTATGAAGACCTTTGTCATCTACAGTCTCAATCTTGAAAATTTATTAAATCAACAACACACGCTAAAAAAATCTAGAAGAACCAACAAGCAAACAAACCTTCTCTCAATGACCGTACTAGTTGGTGATGAAATCCAACATCGCATGATCAAATTGAGAAGGGGTTACGATATTAGTGGGTGTAATAGTTATGATGGCAACTTCCTTAATGGACTTATGCCTTGGTGCAAGATTCCACACAGTAATCATGGATTTACCCTCCAAGGAGCTAGAGTGAGTTTGACCAATATTTGTTCCAGGTACAACAGAGACTTCCCTTCACCATAACCTTGTGTAAAGACCCTAAATATTATGGATACTAAGGACACCAACTCGCAGACATCCTTTGGGAATGTATAGTCAACAGTCCATTCTGAATGTATGGGAAAAATAACAAGTCTGAAATTCTTCAAGAGAACTAAGGACAAGTGGACCAATAGAACTCCAGAGGACCCAGAATGGATTCAAAATTCATGAAGAACCGAGACCAAATGAAGACATTTGGACCTCAAGAAGAACCCCCAATATACAATCTTATTACCATGAATGGTTAAACCACGGAAGGATAATCTCCATGGCTCTCCCAAACATGACCTCGTGTGTAACCCCTGTGTGAGAGGGGGATCCCAACTATGCTTATACGAAAATTGGATTTTCTCTCCCTATCACAAGATGCTAATTTTGTTTTGAATGCTTTGGAGATTTGTACTCACAGCCTAATCCAAAGCACTAACCCTAGTCTAATGTTGGTGGAAGAATCTAAAAAGAAAACGTTTCTAGATCAATTTTAATTAGCGTTGATTTTGATGGTTTTTCTTTACTCAAAGGTGAATGAGAGTGAAACTGATGATATTATGACTCGAATCCCAAAGAAGCAAAAGAAAAATGAGCAATCATTTCTTTCAATGAACTTCTATTTATGGGAAGGAGAATAATTTTCTTTCTTTCACAGTCAAACAAAAGAATGAAAAAATTTTGTGCAATTACTTTCAACAAGAATCCAATTCGATGCTAAACTATTCATAAATTGTTTCTAATATCCAAAAACCAATCATGAAAAGATGTCTCTTTGTTTAAATATGAACATAAATGTATTTGATTCAATGCTTCTTATGCCAACAAGATTTCACTATTTGTAGTTTTAGACAATTGGAAGCAAATGTCATATAAACAAAAGAACACTCTCACAACAATCTAATAAGAAGCAAAAACAAATTTAAACTTTTCAAAAGGAAAACCAAAATAACAAAACTCATTCAAGAAATTTTCTTGGAAAGACACAAAGATCAAAGACCAAATGGAACAATACAAAGATCTATGGGCTTCCTTGTAACAACTTTCAAACGATCGGATGAACAAGAAAGTATCGAAAACTAACTCAAATCCTCAAAGAGAAAGAGTGATTTCAAAAACAAGGAAATATATTTAAAAATCCAAACAAAGATCAAAACATCTTATAAAGAAACAAGTTGCAAGATTTATAGAATACACAAATTGACAGAAAAAGTCCTGAGCAAAAGAAGAACCCAAAAAATCACACCCAACACAAATATCCAACATTTTTTTAACATAGAGAAAAATTGGCGCTCTGGTTGTATAAGAACCAGAGCACTACAACACTCCCTAAAGCACTGCAGGGGAGCATCGATACTAAAATCAATGCTTTGGCTGTAAAGGAAGAAGGGTGTGGGTTTATGAGAATGAAAAGGAATCAACCCAGAAAACAAAAACTCGGGAAGGATTGATCATCATCCTATGTAAGATGACTTCAGGACTGGCAACACATGTATTAAAGAGGAAAAATAAAGTGAGTAGGATATGAAGATGATCAAAAGCTAATACAAGACAAAGGAAAGAAACCAAAACTAAAATCTTTTCTCCCCAGTGGAGTCACCAATTTCGGTTGTAGGAAAATTCCCTTGCGGATAGGTGATTGTCCTCTTGGATCTTAGACCCCTATGACCAAGACAGAAAAATGCTAGCATTGAACATTCACATTCCTTTAAATGTAGCTAAACTAGTCAAAGAAAAAAGAAGAATAAAGCATGATGTACCTTTTTTGAAGCTTTTCCTTGCTCGATCCAAGTTGAACTTGATCTTCAAGCCCTTTAATGAGTTTTGCAATTCAATAGACAACAAATACAATGCATGCTTCATATTCTACCAATATTAGTTTGAAGTAGATTTATCAAGAAGACACAAGCCTATGTAAACATACACAAAATTGAAGGAAACATGCCTGTTACCCATGATTTTGGTCATCATGATGATGTATTGATGATGGCGTACTCATGCTCTTCATTGGAACTTTCTCCTGAGAAAAGTTACCTTCATCTCTTTCCAGAAATCACATTTTTGAGGAATGTTCACAGGCTGCTAGTATATTTGCCTGCGAGAATGCATGATTCTTGCAGGCTACCTTAAGTTAGGGTGTGAGAAGTTCGCACTATGTTGAACTGCTAGGGTGCGAACTCTTTCTAAAGAAGGGAAAAATATGAATTCTCGAAGCTTCTAAAAGGGAATCTTCTAGAAGGATGAGATGGCATTCGAATGGTTATCCTAGTTCAGAGAGTGCTTTCGGATCCATCGCATAGGTTTTATTTTCTTCGAAGTTTCGGACCAAACTAGTGTGGTCCATCATCAGGAAAGCGCTTTTTGAAAAATGAAGGAAAAGAGAATATAACACATATATAAATACTCAAAAAGTTATTGTAAGGAGCCGACTTACTGAAATAATTGTAAACTAAAAAATTTTAATTATTTCAGTAAGTCGGATCCTTACAATAACCTTTTGAGTATTTATATATGTGTTATATTCTCTTTTCCTTCATTTTTCAAAAAGCGCTTTCCTGATGATGGACCACACTAGTTTGGTCCGAAACGTCTAAGAAAATAAAACCTATGTGATGGATCCGAAAGCACTCTCTGAACAAAACAATAATCGCAAAAGTCTTAGAACAGAAATGGTTATCCTAGTATTGGATTCCCTGATATTGTGGGATCATTCCTATCTAAGTAACTAATTCATTCTCTCCTATATATTGAGTGAATTCTCATGGAAAAAGTTAGAATCAAACAAGGTCAAGCAAAACATTGAAGAATTAGTGAAAGACTGTGTGAAGGATTGATTCTACAACAGCTAGGAAACTCCAGCAAGTTTATCAAAGGTGGTTGATCTTCTTCATGCAAGTGAGCAAGTGTGTGTGTCAGAGCCAAGGGTCATCGAAAGGAAGTTTGCAACATCAAAGCTCAAGTTGTAATCTTTACTTTCCATCAATATGATACAGTAATATGTCCCTTTCCCATAAATCTAGTTCCACTTTATTGTATAACTCCTTGATCATATACATAGATTAACTGTTGAATAGATTGTGCTTTCTTCACTTTGGTTGGTTTGTGTTGTCTTGGTCTTGGCTGCACAAGAGCACTGGAGTGAAGCAGGAGAAACAAATACTATAGGAAGCAATTATAAGGTATGTAACTTGTTCTTTCCACCTAGTTCATTCGATAGTCAAAATC
>JASDQU010371911.1:25424-39188 GCA_032191745.1 Picea mariana | reverse complement strand
AAATGCCAATCAATGTAAAATGCCTAATATTTTTGTATTTTCAATATAAGAAAAATGAAAATGCATGGATTGAACAACAACTTGATATATAAAGACTCTACTGTGTATAGAAAGAGACAACTCAAGTAGGATACCAAGGAGCAGAACAACCAACCCAATGTACAAGGACAATCAAGATGAAAAGATGATGAGAAAGGAACCACCCAAAAATTCAACCAAAGACAGGTTTCCTGTCATCCCACAGACACTTAACAGTCACTACAAAGACCCAAGAAGACTCAACAATCATCAAAACCTACCCAACAACCACCAAACCCAACAAACAAGAAACAAAGGTTGATGTACGTGATTGTTCAAGGGAAAAGTGCATATGTACGCAGCTTGCAGAAGGACAACACACGTATATACACGATTGTCAACCAAAAACCTGTGTATATGTGTCAAAAACATAGCTAGGAAAAGGAGAAGGATGAAAGACTCAGACCCAGAGTGAACAGAGGTTGTCAAGAAATCATACGACTAGAAAATTAATATGAATGAGAGCAATCTAAGAATAAACACACTCCAAACCCCAAGAAAGAAGATTAAATCCCCAATATGGTCACCAATTTTGTTACGAGGAAAATCTCTCTATGGATAGGGGAAAACCAAAACAGACGGAAATGAATGAAAAAATCATCTCTATTCTCAAGTATGCTATATAAACAAATATGCTAGCAAGACAATATAAAATTCCTACCTTGTCTAGATGTTCGATGAAGTCCGCCATTTGGCATTGAGAACTTGACCCAAAGCAATATACCTGCAACTAGTCCTCAAAAACCAAGCAACACAAGAATATGGTGATAATATATTATTTTAGCACATTCAATAGCATAATGCATTAACATTCATAACAAATAATCCCATGGAATAATAATTCAAATATTTGCAAGATATCAATTGGACGAGAAAAGAGTATTTCTATTAAGATATGATCAATAGAAGTGAATAAGTTACAGACTTCTGTGTCGGCACAGTTTGGAACTGAGAAACTAAGTTCCTTCCAGATGGGCCTCCACCACTTCAATCCTCCACCAAAGGCAAGCTCCTATAAGAGAGATAATGGATTTCTCACTCAATAAGGGAAGATCTTGGGGGCTGAACATTGTGTTTAGACTTAAAGGATAAAGGGATGCAGACTCGATGTGAAGTGAATAATTTCTCAAGAGTAACTTTTCTCTCAAAGTTGAATTCTTTCTCTCCTCTTTTTCCATAGCTTATATTTGGCCCATTTATAGTCTTCAAGTGGAATTGAAGGGTCGATTCGAAACGTTTCTAGTATATGGAAGGCCAAGGATCATTGATCTCATGTCGTGGCATTGAAAGCCAACACTATTTTTCAATTTTGGGCACATTTCCCAATGTACATGGGTTGTAGTGGTGCAATATGCGTATACACATGTTGTATAGTAGGCAAGGTGCATATATGTGGAAAAATTTTATTTTTAGCTCTGGGATTTGAAAAAAGGGATTAAAAGTATGCATAGAGAAATGGAAAAAGGCCTTTTGTGCAAGATTTCATGGGGTGAGGCATATCTTGCTATAACAATGAGGCAGGAGTTCAACGGTGAGTTTCAACGAAGGGATATGAAACTCGATTGGTAACACTTCTTCGACGCCATATACCAATTGGAATGGAGTGAATACGGTTGCAGTTTTCACTGAGGTGCAGTAAGCCCAGAGGGAGGAGAAAAGTTGCAAGTGCCAAGAAGTTTTTTTCTCCCGCACCATGCGTTGGATCATGGTTTTAAGGACTTTTTTGATAGCTTCAACTTATCTGTTTTCTTGAGGATATTAGGGGGATGAGTTTTCATGGAGAAAACCCAACTTGACATGTAACTCACTCATCATCTGGTTTTGAAAATGTGAACCGTGATCAGTGACAATGGCTTGTGGATGTTACGAGGAAAATATCTCTATGGCTAGGTGCAAACCACAACATACGGAAATGAATGTAGAAATCAATTTTATTCTCAAGTATGTCATATAAACAAATATTCTAGCAAGACAAGATAAAAGGCCTACCTCATCTAGACGTTTTATGAAGTCCACCATTGAGCATTTGACCCAAAGAAATGTACCTATAACTAGTCCTCAATAACGAAGCAACACAAGCATATGGTGATAATATATGATGTTAGTACATTCAATAGCATAATCCATTAAAATTCATAACAAATAAGCCCATGGAATAATAATTCAAATATTTGCAAGATATCAATTAGACAAGAAAAGAGTATTTCTATTAAGATATGATCAACAGAAGTGAATAAGTTACAGACTTCTGTGTCAGCACGGTTTAGAACCGAGAAACTAAGTTCCTTCCAACTAGGCCTCCACCACTCCAATCCTCCACCAAAGGCAAGCTCATGTAAGAGAGACAATGGAGTTCTCACTCAATAAGGGAAGAGATTGGGGGTTGAACACTATGTTCATACTTAAAGGATAAAGGGATGCAGACTCAATGTGAAGTGAATAATTCCTCCAGAGTAACTTTTCTCTCAAAGTTGAATTATTTCTCTCCTCTTTTTCCATAGCTCAGATTTGGCCCATTTATAGCCTTCAAGTGGAACTGAAAGGTCGATTCAGAACATTTCCAGTATATGGAAGGCCAAGGATCATTGATCTCCTATCATGACATGGAAACCCAAAACTATTTTTCAATTTTGGACACATTTCCTGATGTACGTGAGTTGTAGTGGTGCAACTTGCGTATACGCATGTTGTATAGTAGGCAAGTTCCATATATGTGGAAAAATTTTATTTTTATCTCTGGGATTTGCAAAAAGGGATTAAAATTCTACATAGGGAAATGGAAAAAGGCCTTTTGTGCAAGATTACATGGGGTGAGGAGAATCTTGCTATAAACGTGGAACGCCAAAGCGAGTGATGATGTGGTTAAAAATGAAGAGAGTTGCAATACGACCATCGTTAAGAAATGTAGGCATAGCCTCAACCAATTTAGTGATATAATCAATGACAATGATGATATAACCATGCCCCCCAACTGAGGTAGGCTTACATTGCATAAAATCAATGCCCCATTTGGCAAAGGGGTCGATGGAGACAATGGGATGCAGTGAAGTAGGGTGAGTGCGTGACTTTTTTTGAAAAGCTTGGAAGGGTGGGAATTTTTTTACAGCCTCAATACAATCTTTGAAGATGGAGGGCCAAAAATAATAGGCAGGTAATATTTTCTGGGTTGTAGCCATCCCATAAAGGTGATCGCCACAAGCTCCAAGGTGACAGTCATTCAAAACACGTGCACCCTCATTGTGGGTTAAACAATGTCATAGGATAGTTTCAATACCATGGCGATACAAAGTGTCACCAATGATAAGGTAGCGTTTAGAATGGTGGTGAATACGGCGATGTTATTCATGGGAGATATCGGGCTGAAAATGTTGGGTTGGAACATAGAGAAGAATATCTCTATAAAAAGGGTCTGACATGCTAATGAGGAACATAGATTCATTGGGAAGATAATCATTGGGCTCAATGTCTTCATCAACATGGGGAAGATCAAAGATAAGTTCCGCAAAAACCAAGGGCTTTTTAGCTTTTGATTTGGCAAACTCGAGATCGAACTCTTGAAGAATAACAATCCATTTGGAATATTTTCCCCCAAGGAATTGACATTTCAGAATATGGTACATGGGGTTCGAGTCCGCAATGACTGTGGTAGTGCGTAACAGGATGTAATGGTGAAATATTTGGATGACAACGACAGCTGCCAAAGCCAAATTTTCAACGTGTGAATATTAGAGCTTGGGACCGGATAGACTCTTGCTCATATAGTATATCACATGTTTGTCACTGTTAGGGTCCTCTTGAACTAACACCATAGAAATATTGGAAGTAGAGGTTGTCAAATAAAGGATATAGTCTCGTGCATAATTCAAGGGATGCAAGAGAGGTGTATGGGTCAATGCATTCTTAAGAGCATTGAAATATCATTGAGAAGTGTCATCCCAGATGAAAGGAGTTTCTTTCTGCAACAATTGCATAAATTATTTAGTAAGATCAATGTAATTACATATAAAACGGTGAAGAAAGTTTGTAGTTGGGTCAGATTGTTGGGAGGAGGTAAATCAAGAATAGCTTTGATTTTTAAGGGGTCCACCCTATTCCCATCTTTGGAGACAAAGAAACCAAGGAGTCGACCTGATTCAACAACGAAGATGCATTTGTGAGGGTTCAAATGGATACGGTAGAACCAACATCAAAGAAAAATGGCCCCTAAATGACCAATATGGTCTTGTCGATTAGATGAATGGGCAGGTAAATCATCGAGGTAAGGTTCCACAATATGTTTGATATCATGGAAAGCATACAACATGGACAGCTGGAATGTAGCACCAACATTTTTTAGACCAAAGGGTAGTTTTCGATAAGAAAAAGTCCCTCATGGGCAAATTAAGGCTTTCTTATGTTGATCAACTGGAAGAATGTCAATCTGGTTATACCCTGAAAATCCATTTATGAAAGAGAAAATAATGATGCCAGCACAATTATCAATGATTTGGTCGATGAAGGGTGTAGGGTAATTGTATATTGGAAAATCCTTGTTGAGATCCCTATAATTAACTTAGAAATGAATGGTTCCTTTTTTTTTATCAACCAGAACGATGTTAGAAACCCATTCCGTCAAGGGGATAGGATAGATAAAGCCAGATTTCAACAGTTTTCCAACTTCTGCCTTTATGGCCGTGACTTTCTTAGGATGAATCGGGCGAAGTTTTTGTCATATAGGTTTAATGCCTGGGTAAGTTTTTATCTCATGCACAATGATCGAAGGATCTATCCCTCACATTTCTTCATAGCTCCAAGAGAAGACAATGTATAATTCTTTAAATAAAGGGGTGTAAGCATCCACTTCCTCGAGCGAACAATTAGCACCGAGATGAACATTTTCTACGATACCTTCTTTGATCGAAATATCGATAGTGACAGTACAAGAGATGTTGCCTAAATTCCCCTCAGAAGTAGTATCTTGGGTAAATATAGGAGATTGTGGAGAATGAACAACATCGGGGGGGGAGATAGAGTGTATATCTTCCTGAATTTCATCTAGACTAGGAAGAAAAGATAATCGATGATGGTTGTCATCCCAAGGTACCTCATCGATACTAAGCATTTCCATAATGGATTCGTCTGATGGAAAAATATGTAATATGTAGTCAAAAGGAAAGGATAAGGAATCTAATCAAGATGGAAATGAATAAGTGTTGGATGCCAAGAGATGTTGGTCATCCAAAGAGGGAGAGGAATATTGGATCGCATCATATGAAGCCTCAGCTGGACTAAGTTTCATAGCATCACCTAGTGCATCGAATTCCAAAGGACTAGGCACAACCCAATGATCATATGATTCGAAAGATTGATAGGCCATAGTCGAGATCATATTGATCGTGGAAATATGTTGTGTGGTGGAAGGAAGTGGTGCAGGGAAAGTACCCATCAGGGAAGAATCTTTTAAAATACATATACCAACACTTTCATAAGTGATCTTACTATCTTCCAAGAAAGGAATATTGTTGGTCGGAGGAGTGTGAGCGTCAAGGGTGTAGTAATCTAACTGCCCGATAGTGACAATTTTACCTTGATGAGGGAATTGTACACATCTAAACACCAATGAAGCGATGGAAGTCATGGAGTAAAAACAAATTATACCTAATAAAAAGTTGTAATCAAGGGGAGCATCAACTACCTCTACATCGACAAAGATGGTCTTACCTCCCAACTGAATGGCTAGAGACTGCAAGATTCTGTGAGGACAAAAACCTCCCCCATCGAATGCTCGTAACATGGTAGGGGATTGATTAAGCACAGGTGACTTTAATCATTTCCAACAAGATAATGACATGACACAAGTGGAAGCTCCCTCATCTAGTATGGTGCAGTGAATGTGTTGGTTATGAACAACGACATCAATTTGAAAATCAAGCTAATGAGAAAGTCGTGACTTGAATTTGTCAAGGTTAAATGTGATATTATTTGATGACTCGGGATCAATGGCGTCGATAGAAGCCAAGAGCGTTCTAAGTTGACTTGGGAAATGTTGTAGAACTTTAAGAGAAGACATAGCACACAGTGCTTGAGCCAAATCTTCAACAATGTTGTAGTTTTGGGCGACACGTTAACTAGGATTAAAATTTGACTTGCGAATAGTTCTCTTGGGAGGGCGTAAAATAGAGTCGAAAGTATGTTTCTCAATCTGAAGTGACCTAGATGGAGAACTAATGGAGGCAAGAGATGGATCCATTGGAGTACCGTTAGTGGCATTTTATTTATCAGGTTTAGCCGGTGTGTCATACGTGGTGGTATGGGTGGTTAAATAAATGTCATTGAACATATAAATATGACCACTCGTTGAGGATTCATCACTAGGAGGATGGATGGAATTGCCCCCTGCGGGAGGGGAAAGTGCTTGAGAAACAATGGAATACTACTGAGGAAAAGGATGTGTTAACACAACGGGCTGGGAATTCCCTTTGAAAATTTTTGCAACTTCATCGTGGTGTGGATAGTCTTGGGTGAAATGATCATCACCACAAATAAGACACGAGAATTTTGGTTTTCGTTGTGGTTGCTTTTCAGTTGCAGGTGGTGGATTTTGAGTTTTGAGATTTTCATTATTATTATTATTATTCTTTTTGGGTTTATTTTTCACTTTCTTCTTACCCCCAGATTGTTGCGAAAAGGCATATTGAACTGCATTCACCTCAGAGATTTGATTCGGGAGGGAGGTCGAGGAGAGTGAAGTTGAACTGGTAACGGGTGCAGAAATAGAGCAATTTTTCGTTTCGGTCGAATATGATGAAGATTAAGTTTTGACGGTACCGGCCACTCCATCTAAATGTGTCATGGAAGAAGGTTTGGATGGATCGATAGGATTATGGGTAGCATTTGGAATCAACTCATACAATGTACCATATTGGGAGTAAGAAAAATCTGAGTATTGATCTCGAGCAATGGCTTCTTCCTCAATGACCACACCACCCATGGCGACGTCATGAGCTATTGGGGGTAAAAGAGATTTAGTAANTTTAATCAACCTTCGTCTTCGTCTCCATTCATGAATGTGATCAGAGATATGTATGGAATTTGTTTGACGAAGGGAGGTTAAAATTTCAGTACCCATTTCGTAATAGATGGGTAATTGAAAATTTGTGAGAAAATCCATAGCTAGGGAATTGAAATCTTAAAAGAAACCACGTTGAAGTTCAGTGTACCATTTGGCTACAGATCCCATGAGTGTATGTTGGAAAATATGCAAACATATAGAATCACCCATCAATGAGTTTGATGAACACCATAAATGGAATTTCATAACATGGTTGTTCGGTTCTTCCCCAAGTTTACCATCAAATTTGGGGATGTCAGAAGGTAATTTAGCGGGAATTACTGGCTAAAAGGGAAAATGCAATATGGGATCATTTGTCAACCAAGACAAGTCTGGTAGATCCAGTGTGGCGAGAAAGCGTAGTTGTCGGTTAACCTAAGGGTGATATTGATGCAGCATAGGGACACTAGTGGGGCCATAAACTGGTTGAGGTGGATACTTATATCCAGTAGGCCCTCCCATATATGGTTGTTTTTTTTTACCAGTATAGGCATGATTCGATTGTTGTTGAGGAATGCTCATGAGCGGGGTGAAACCAGGTTGATTCTAAGGAGTATAAGTCAATTTATTTGGTTGTGGGGGATAAATAATTTTCCCTTAAGGAGGGTAAACATTAGACCCTTGGGGAGGATACGGTTGTTGTCCTTGAGGACCCCAAGTGGGATTTGGCACACCCGGATAAGGTTGTCCAAAATATAATCCGAAAGGAACATGATTTGGTACTCCTCCTTGTGGGTTATGGTATGATTTCCCCCCATGGTGAGGTTGATTAAATGTACCTCCTTGAGGTACTCCCCAGGATTGTGAAGCGTTTTCGACAAAAAAGGGTTGGCCCCCTGCCATAGGTTGATTGACAACTATGGTTTAGCCAGTAAAGGGGGGTTGTCCCCTAGAAGGAATGTGTAAGGGTGGTTTTCCCCCAGGAGGGACAGGCCCACTAGATAATGGTTTCCCCCCAGAAGGGATAGGCCCACTAGATGATGGTTTCCCCCCAGTCAAGATTTGTCCTACAGTTGATTATGTATGTATGGAAATGGTCTGCATTCTTTGATGTAAAGGTGTTCCAACAATATCCTGTGGAACATGAAAATTTGTAGTGTGAAGAGGTGTAGTGGTGGGAGTAACGATTGAATTACCTTGTGAATGACTAGGTGTTATGACTCCAACATTAAGGTGGATTTGTGTTGACCTAGCAGCAAGATCGACTACCTATTCGATGGGATGATCAATAGTCTGACCAAACGGTCCTGCCTCGATGGCAAGAGGGTCATGAGAATCAAGAGGTGGTTAACTAAAGTCAATATGTTCATAAAGATCATGTCCGGATGGAGTCTTCCATATGGAACGAGAAAGTGTCTTTTGTGGATTTACCATGCCTGCAAACTGGACATGAGTTATGTATTCATTATAATCACGTTGTGTGTTTTCCATCTGTGTTTTAGTATATGTCCTCAACAGTAAATGTTTAATTTATTCCTCTATTATGTTACCGAATGAGTCCAATCGAACAATGAGTGGCTCGATAAAATCTCTTGACATAGGGGTAGTATGAGGAATTGGATCCTCAACCGTAACCAAGGCGCTTTCAGGATTTTCCAACAAAGGAGTAGCAGTGCTCCTAGTGTCGCAGAGATTTTCTACCTCTTCACGGTAAATGTATTGTAGTGAATTAGGAGGTAAGGGTTTGTAGCCTTCTTCTGAAAGAAACCCTTGCATCCTACGTGATATATAAAGACCTTTGTCATCTACAGTCTCAATCTTGAAAATTTATTAAATCAACAACACACGCTAAAAAAATCTAGAAGAACCAACAAGCAAACAAACCTTCTCTCAATGACCGTACTAGTTGGTGATGAAATCCAACATCGCATGATCAAATTGAGAAGGGGTTACGATATCAGTGGGTGTAATAGTTATGATGGAGACTTCCTTAATGGACTTATGCCTTGGTGCAAGATTCCACACAGTAATCATGGATTTACCCTCCAAGGAGCTAGAGTGAGTTTGACCAACATCTGTTCCAGGTACAACAAAGACTTCCCTTCACCATCACCTTGTGTAAAGACCCTAAATATTATGGATACTAAGGACACCAACTCGCATTCATCCTTTGGGCATGTACAGTCGACAGTCCATTCTGAATGTATGGGAAAAATAACAAGTCTGAAATCCTTCAAGAGAACTAAGGACAAGTGGACCAATAGAACTCTAGAGGACCCCGAATGGATTCAAAATTCACGAAGAACCGAGACCAAATGAAGACATTTGGACCTCAAGAAGAACCCCCAATATACAATCTTATTACCATGAATGGTTAAACCACGGAAGGATAATCTCCATGGCTCTCTCGAACGTGACCTCGTGTGTAACCCCTGTCTGAGAGGGGGATCCCAACTATGCTTATACGAAAATTGGATTTTCTCTCCCTATCATAAGATGCTAATTTTTTTTTTAATGCTTTGGAGATTTGTACTCACAACCTAATCCAAAGCACTAACCCTAGTCTAATGTTGGTGGAAGAATCTAAAAAGAAAACGTTTCTAGATCAATTTTAATTAGCGTTGATTTTGATGGTTGTTCTTTACTCAAAGGTGAATGAGAGTGAAACTGATGATATTATGACTCGAATCCCAAAGAAGCAAAAGAAAAATGAGCAATCGTTTCTTTCAATGAACTTCTATTTATGGGAAGGAGAATAATTTTCTTTCTTTCACTGTCAAACAAAAGAATGAAAAAATTTTGTGCAATTACTTTCAACAAGAATCCAATTCGATGCTAAACTATTCATAAATTGTTTCTAATATCCAAAAACCAATCATGAAAAGATGTCTCTTTGTTTAAATATGAACATAAATGTATTTGATTCAATGCTTCTTATGCCAACAAGATTTCACTATTTGTAGTTTTAGACAATTGGAAGCAAATGTCATATAAACAAAAGAACACTCTCACAACAATCTAATAAGAAGCGAAAACAAATTTAAACTTTTCAAAAGGAAAACCAAAATAACAAAACTCATTCAAGAAATTTGCTTGGAAAGACACAAAGATCAAAGACCAAATGGAACAATACAAAGATCTATGGGCTTCCTTGTAACAACTTTCAAACGATCGGATGAACGAGAAAGTATCGAAAACGAACTCAAATCCTCAAAGAGAAAGAGTGATTTCAAAAACAAGGAAATATATTTAAAAATCCAAACAAAGATCAAAACATCTTAGAAAGAAACAAGTTGCAAGATTTATAGAATACACAAATTGACAGAAAAAATCCTGAGCAAAAGAAGAACCCAAAAAATCACACCCAACACAAATATCCAACATTTTTTTAACATAGAGAAAAATTGGTGCTCTGGTTGTATAAGCACCAGAGCACTACAACACTCCCTAAAGCACTGCAGGGGAGCATCGATACTAAAATCAATGCTTTGGCTGTAAAGGAAGAAGGGTGCGGGTTTATGAGAATGAAAAAGAATCAACCTAGAAAACAAAAACTCGGGAAGGATTGATCATCATCCTGTGTAAGATGACTTCAGGACTGGCAACACATGTATTAAAGAGGAAAAATAAAGTGAGTAGGATATGAAGATGATCAAAAGATAATACAAGACCAAGGAAAGAAACCAAAACTGAAATCTTTTCTCCCCAGTGGAGTCACCAATTTCGGTTGTAGGAAAATTCCCTTGCGGATAGGTGATTGTCCTCTTGGATCTTAGACCCCTATGACCAAGACAGAAAAATGCTAACATTGAACATTCACATTCCTTTAAATGTAGCTAAACTAGTCAAAGGAAAAAGAAGAATAAAGCATGATGTACCTTTTTTTGAAGCTTGTCCTTGCTCAATCCAGGTTGAACTTGATCTTCAAGCCCTTTAATGAGTTTTGCAATTCAATAGACAACAAATACAATGCATGCTTCATATTCTACCAATATTAGTTTGAAGTAGATTTATCAAAAAGAGACAAGCCTATGTAAACGTACACAAACTTGAAGGAAACATGCCTGTTACCCATGATTTTGGTCGTCATGATGATGTATTGATGATGGTATACTCATGCTCTTCATTGGAACTTTCTCCTGAGAAAAGTTACCTTCATCTCTTTCCAGAAATCACATTTTTGAGGAATGTTCACAGGCTTCTAGTATATTTGCCTGCGAGAATGCATGATTCTCGCAGGCTACCTTAAGCCAGGGTGCGAGAAGTTTGCACTGTGTTGAACTGCTAGGGTGCGAACTCTTTCTAAAGAAGGGAAAAAGATGAAGTCTCGAAGCTTCTAGAAGGGAATCTTCTAGAAGGATGAGATGGCATTCGAATGGTTATCCTAGTACTGGATTCCCTAATATTGTGGGATCATTCCTATCCAAGTAACTAATTCATTCTCTCTTATATATTGAGTGAATTCTCATGGAAAAAGTTAGAAGCAAACAAGGTCAAGCAAAACATTGAAGAATTAGTGAAAGATTGTGTGAAGGATTGATGCTACAACAGCTAGGAAACTCCAGCAAGTTTATCAAAGGTGGTTGATCTTCTTCATGCAAGTAAGCAAGTGTGTGTGTCAGAGCCAAGGGTCATAGAAAGGAAGATTGCAACATCAAGGCTCAAGTTGTAATCTTTACTTTCCATCAATATGATACAGTAATATGTCCCTTTCCCATAAAGCTAGTTCCACTTTATTGTATAACTCCTTGATCATATACATAGATTAACTGTTGAATAGATTGTGCTTTCTTCACTTTGGTTGGTTTGTGATGTCTTGGTCTTGGCTGCACAAGAGCACTAGAGTGAAGCGGGAGAAACAAAGACTATAGGAAGCAATTATAAGGTATGTAACTTGTTCTTGCCTCCTAGTTCATTCGATAGTCAAAATCTAGGGAAAGAGTATTATTTTGTCTTGCTTTGTTCTAGATCTAGGTTGATCTAGGGAGATCGGTTTGTGTCCACACTTACGGATTTATCCAATAACAAAATTGGTGACTCCACTAGGGAACGGATTGTTTCCTAGTTAGTCTAGTTTCCCTTGCTTTGATTGCTTGTTTTCTGGTCTCTGAGTCTGTGGGAGATCCATCAAGACTCTCTGGATTTGAAAGTTCACTCAAAATTTTTGTCCTTTTTCCAAATTTTGTGTTTACATACATTCTCGCACTGTACCCTTTAGTGGCCTGCGAGAATCATCTAAGTTCGCACCCTACTGTGTCATCCAATGCGATATGTTCACACCCTACCTGTGTCTAGCCTACGAACTCCACTAATGTTCGCACTGCACCCTATAGCTAGGCTGCGAACCCATTTGAAATTTGTGTTTGGAATTAGGATGTCCTATTTTTTTGATGCCTAGTTTTGCTTTGATCAGCTGGATTGAACTTTTGGAGCCTCTATTGATCTGTTTATAGTCTGCTTGACATTCTTTGAGTTTCTTATAGCCATCTTTTCTTTGTTTGGTTTTGAAGGATTAGTCTCTTTCTTTGAGTGTCTTTCAATTACAAATCATGTGTTCTCTTTAGAATTGTTTAAGGAAAGATCAGATTTCTTCTGAATAGTTTGCTTTAAAAGAGAACTTTTAGTTTGGGTTTCTTTGTTTTAAGAAAGTTCATTATTTATTTTAGTGAAATTTTTGAAACAAAAAGATTTAATTTCTTACTTTATATTAGATTGGGAGCATCCTTGCATTTGAAGTAGCGAAATTGCATGATTCTTGGCATTTTTTGATCTTAAATTATGAAAAATTTCCCCCCTCATGGCCAGGGGGGGCCATGAATCATGCATTGGTGTTCAGTACTTTTTTCTCATTTCTTAAGAATCTTGATATTAATGAGTTTAATATATTTTGGGACATCGTGCATATGGGAATGATAAATTTTTTCTCCTTCTCGTAGCATAGCTTTCATTGAAATGAAAAGATTGCATCTTCATATCTTTGCATAATTTTCGAGTCGGTCAAAACACCATATTGTCCATGCAATTTTCCTTTTGAGTAACAATAGCCATAAAATAAAGCGCTTATAAAAATTGATTAGACATTTTTATATTTTTTGGTAGAAAACCTACATTAGATTAGTTGTAGGGCTTTGGAATAGGTGAAAAAGATAACTTTCCAAAGCTGCAAACAAACATAGTATCTTGTGATAGGGAGAGTTTAATCCACTTATTACATTTTGTCCTAGGAAGCCCTTCTCACACAAGGGTCAATCACAAGGTCGCATTGAGACTGGAAGAGTTACTCACCCTGCTTTGTTGGTCTGCAAGATACCAGATATATAAAATATGCAGAACAGAAACGAAATGCTAGAAATGACAGAATAACAGTAAAATACCTAGCATAATCTTCACAATACACAGAAATGATATACGAAATAGCAACAGAAATAGCACTTTGAATCAGATAGCAATGTTCACAGGCCTCTTCGAGGGGGCAACCTCTAATCGAGAAGCGCTCTGTTACAATAATATCCAAGCTAGGGTTCTCATACCCTCGACTCCTATTTATACTAAAAAGAAGCATCTAGAGGAAGATCCTTCTAGAAGCGGAAGCTTCTATTAGGTCTTCTTACATCCGCCTTATTCTATTTTATTGAAAGGTCTTATTAATATTGACC
>JASDQU010371910.1:25018-35642 GCA_032191745.1 Picea mariana | reverse complement strand
TTGACGGTTTCCCATGGGAGAAGCATATTCATCAAGCGACCATGCAACCCCCTTCAAGGTACAGGTAAATTTTGATATTCCATTATTTGAATGACTGATAGATGCAGATGTTGTAGATAAATGGTTGAATCTGCTTGAAGGATATTTTTGGTCCACAATTTTTCTGATAGGGAAAAGATCACTTTTTCACTCCTCAAGGTCATTCCCCATGCTAAAGACTGGTGGGATACTTACTCTGAGCAAAGGGTTGTGGAGGAATCTGTAATTTTTGTGGTGGCCCCAACATGGGATTCCTTCTGAGACACCATTAAAGAACAATAATACCCTGTTGGAAGCAATGAGGACCAGTACACTAGATGGACCACCCTACGTTAAGAAAGGGACCAGACAGTATCAAACTTCACCAATATTTTCCATACACTACACACCAAATTGGGTATCAAATATTCTGAGCATCATCTGGTGCTCAAATACCACAACTATTTGCATAGATATATTCAAACAGAAATGGAGTTCCTAGACATCACCTCATTGGGCATGGATTATAAATACGCCGTCAAGATCGAGAAAAAATTTAAGAAGAAAAGTTGAGATTTTGGATTTGCAAACCCCTCACAGCCGAAGTAGGGCAAAGGAAACTCCAACCCATATAGCAAGGGACCATGTCAAGATGGTTTCCTTCAGGACAATCCGTCCAAGCCGCAACACAAGAAGGAAAATGAGAAGACAAAGAAGGACACGGGAAAATGGTGTGAGTACCATAAAATTCCTTGGCACAAAACCAACGAATGTTGCTCCAAGAAGTCCCTCGTGGCCAATATGAAGTTTCCCAAGTCAAATGTTGTTACACATTATTTTGGTCACCCAGTGATCCATTGACATGATGTGTTCATGTTCCCAAAAAGATCCTTTCTTCGAGAGGAAAGTAGCTAACTTTATCTTTCTAAAACCCTATTAAGGAAGGTTGTCACTGGATGCACCATCCACATGGTGTGACGATGCCTAATCGCCACCCCTTCTCTGAATCTAGGTTGCGACGTCTCCGCAGGCTTCTCTACAACTAGGGTGCGACGATGTCAAAAGACTAAGAAAAATTTGAGTTTCACGAAAGTTCTATAAGGGGATATTCTAGAAGATGAGGTGGAATCCATATGGTTGGGATCTCACTCTCTTTTTTTATTTGGTGGGATCATCCTAATCTCTTCAACCATCTCTCTTCCCCCTATATAAAGAGGGATTTCTCATGGAAAAGGTTAAGGTTAATGAAGATTGAATAGGCTAAGAATTGGATGAGGAATTCTACTTCGGGATTTTCTTCATTCAATCTTGGAGTAAGTGTGTGTGTTGGAGAAAAGGGTCATTAAGAAGGGACCTTGAAACATCAAGGCTTTGGTTGCAATCTCCACTTTCATTTTAATATAATACAATGATATATTTATTTCCCATAAAACTTGTCTTGTTTTATTGTATGATTCCTTGATCACATACATAGGTTCTCATTGATCATATTATATTTATTTCACTTTGATTGGCTTGTGTTCCCTTTCAGATTCAATATCATAGGAGAACTAGGGTGGAGCTAGGACGACAAAGGCAATAGGAAGTAATATTTAAATGGTATGTTACATATCTCTTGTTAAATAGTAAACTCAATTATTAGAGCTCAGGGAAAGTGTCATATTATGTTATGTTTTGTTATAGATCTAGGTGGATCTAGGGAGATCTGTTTATGTCTACATTTACCGATAAGTCCCATAACAGATGTCAATTCTGATTCTGAGTCAAATCCTAAAGGACGGAAGCAAATTATCGATGTTGAACCCAGTGCCACAGTTTCTACTGCCAAATTATGGCCAAGCAAACTAGAAGAACTAGAGGAAGGGGAACGCCCCTTTCACTCCGCAAATGTGGATCATGGGGGCTCCCATTCATTTCATTGTTGTTGGCATAGGGGCATACCCAGGGTTCAACGCTAAAACAACACACCAACAAAACCTTAGCTATCGGCCCTTTCGACAACATGTGTGAAGCATATGAAGTCTCACCCGAGGTAGAGGCAGGGGTGGTTGCAGGACTCAAGTGTTTGCAACCGTAGCTAGGACACAAATCTGTGATTATAATACTTAACAGAGCACTTAGCATCAACAGTTCATCAATATTCAACCAAAAACTACTGTGCAGATAGAACAGACCATCACATCATTCACTCATATCTGATGTATTTAAGAACTTTATCATAAACAAGAAGGTTATATCTAGAATATAAATCACTAAGAACTTTCATATAGATAAGATCTAACATTCTTACACATCATTAGCACAAAGCATAAGAATATTTATCTATCTCTATCAAAGCACTTAGCAAGAGAAGTTATAAATACATTAATACAAGCACAAAGAGGAACAACACAGTATTTACGTGGTTCACCCCCACCCTAGGGATACGTCCACCAACTCTTCTTATTTATTGTCTTCAATCAATCGGTTACATGCAAAGAGCCTCAAAAACCTTACTCTGCATAGGATAGAATATATGTGCATCTCGCTAGATCCTTCTTCCTTGCATTCTAGCACAAAGACTTCCACAGACTTACTACAATGACTTGCACTTAGCTTTGCAATTATCACACTGTATGCACGAAGCCTTACAATTCTTGATCACACAGATCCAACTCTTAGCACCTAGCCAAATTGCACACACTAACATCACTTAAATTCCCCTCCTTACATTTCCTATACATCTATTTATACATACAAAATAGGCCTAAACATGGGTAAACCCATGGGCCGACATCCCATGCCCATTACATATTCCCAAATCCCAAAAAGGACCCAAAAAGGGGCTGAGATCCCGCGATATTTGCTTCATCTTGCGCTCCATCTTCGACATCCGGTCGAAGTATGAAAATAGGTCAAATTTGAACAGATCCTTCAAAACTTGGACAAGGGCCAACATGCCCCCAACACTCACCTATGACTCACCCCGAGTCACTCTGATGTAGGAAGTTCTACTTTGAACGTTTTGAACTTGGATAAAACTGCTTTGACTTGTTGTTGTGCTTCAAGCTCTTGTTCAGAAAATTCTTGAATGAATGCATCATTCACAGGTCCTTCCAGGTGTTTTTCTGCTGCGGTGCTAACCTGCTCCAGTTCTGCTCCCTGGCCTTCTACCTCTATAAAAAATTGATAGGCCTTATCTTGTATCAGTTGGACTTTTTGAGTTATCTCCATAACTCTGCTCTAGATAGTATGGATTTGTTGTTGTGTAGTGAATTTCTCTTGGGAGCGCTACATTATTTCCACAAATGAGAGGGACTTTAGTTGTGCCTGTATCTTTTCAGCTTGGTACTTCGCTTCTTGGAACTGCAACTCCAGTTCTTGAAACTCTGGGTTCTCGGTAAGTTTCTCATATTTCTGGGCATTACAATTACGGAATTGCTTGCATTATAAGGTAAGGGCCTTTAGCCTTTCAACTGTTCTCCTAGAAGTTGTTTCTCTTTGGTCCTTTACCTCCTGTGGGGTCTCTGGCATAGTGCGTAGTTCTAGGTCTGTGATGTGTTGTTGCAGCTGTTGGATCACTTCTTCAAGTTGCACTACTTTCTTCATGACTTGATCCTCTACTTTTACTTCTATGAAAGTCACAGAGCGCAGTGCTTTGTTGACCTCTTCCTTCACTTCGAGTTGCTCGATGAGAAATTGTTCCTTGTCTTGCTACAGCTGTGACTTTTCTTCATCGAACTTTTCTTGGAGAGCACTCTTTTCCCGTTCCGTAGCTCTGCGTTGTTCTACAAGTACTCCCTATACTTGTACCAAATCCTGGGTGGCTTGCACCATTTCCTATTGTGCTCATCGAAGGTGAGATTCAACTATATCAATGAGCCAATGGAGTTGGGTTGTCTCATCTCCCAATTCTATCCCTCTCGGTGTAGTGGAGACTGCACAGTTGGATTGTAGGGCTTGTTTTACCCCTTGGAGTTCAGTCTCGATTCGATCATACATCTCCTCTTGCTTTACTTCTTGTTTCTCTGCTATTTCCAGTGAAGCATCATTCAGGGATGCTACAAGGAAGTCTAAGTCATCAAAGGTGAGGATGGTCTACATATTTGTCATAGTGGCCTTCAATTTCTTCCGAGAGGAAGGTTTCGGAGGTGAACCTTTCCTCTTCTTCAGGGGATCAACCTCGTCACCCTGCTGTTGTTCGACCTCTGTTTTATTAAAATTTATGCCATCACCTCCTTTCTCTGGTGAGATGGAATCAATATTCACGGATGCACTGTCTAAATCATGGACCTCTTCAGTCTTCTTTGTCTTTCTTGGTCTGGGTGTATCCTGCACAGTTTCTAGGCTGTTGATGTCGAATATCTCCACAAGGTCTACTGGAATGAGGAGTTTCATCGACCAACCCTTGGTGATATCCTCTAAGTCCTACTCTATTATCTTATAGTAGGATTGGAGTTGTTGTTTGTGTTTGTCTGTGCGCATTGTGATGTAAATGAAATGTTGATCAGCGCTGAGCTTCATCAAAGGCATGAATCGGTGTATAGTGTTCGGCATCATGCGAGGCTCGAACTGTATGGCTATATTCAACTGATTGTAGTATGTATGGAACACGACATTTAACTTACATTGCTTGTTCATGTCACTTGAGTACCACAATGTATTGAGCTTCACAGCCAATGGTTTGAAAGGTTCGATGTCCGAGAAGGTCGCACCTTCCGGCATCTCCCATGCAATGAAAGCGATCAAGATCAAGATCCAGCTGAAGTGTAATTCATATCCTTTATATTGTGCTTCTCTGCAGTCAAGTTCCAACTAGTTCACTAGGTACTTCGCCCAATTCATTTGTAGGCCCTCTGTGCACTTCCCTGCGAAGTCAACTACAAAACCAGTCACTTGGGTGGGTCGGTTCTTGCATACTAACTTCTCTACAATCATCTGACAGGAGAGGCACACTACTCCATTCTGAATAGAGGATAGCTTGTATCCTTGTGTGCCATTCTCAACATCGCCATAAGTTTCCTTGATCCTTTGTGTGAGAGCACGATCCATGGCTTTTCTAGGATAGAAATCATTTGGTTCGGGTGCTTGCATACTCAAACCCGTGATCTAATTGATCAAGGTAAGATCAACTGTGATAAAATGGTTTAGACACAAGTATTTTCCATGGTAACAAGACAGCAACAGCTTGACACATGCATTCACCTCTTGGTGTCATCCAAAATGACGAATTTTCATGACATTGAGTAAGGTGGACTGTGCGAGGTTATGGGTCCATGCTTGGGGAATTACCTTTGAGTTTTTCCCTTTTGTTCTAGTCAGATACTTATGTGGGGCCAACATGTTGTAGAATTTGTGATCTTCGAGGTTGAAGTCGCTAAACTTCAACGCTATGATCTTATCTTGGTCTTCTAGCACTGCGCGAATCCCCTTCAGGAGGTACACAGTGACCAAGGAGTACTCAAAATCTTTAGGTATGTTGTCGCAGTTTAGAACACCGCTCAAAGGTGGTATATAGGTGGGTAAGATAGTCAGGATCAATTTAGCATTCCCTGAGTCATCCCTGTGCTTATTTCGCTTCTCATCGAATGATGAGGATGGTCCTTCTCCGCAAGCAGTGGATGGAGAGGCTAGCAGTCATCTCATGGATGATGCTTGTATATATGTAGACATCGACATGAATCTTTCAGTCATGAGGTCGATCAAAACTTCCTCAACAACTTTTTTTGCAACACTCAACTCGTCTGACATACACGCTCAGGGTTAACAATATCAGGTTCGGGGGGTAGCTTAGACACAGTAATGAGATAGAGAGCATAAGCACGATGATCACTGTATAAGCTCAACTTAGTCTGAGGGATCAAATTCTCAATTGGAAAAAGTATTCTCAGTGCATCGCGCGGTGGGATAAATAGGTAAATCGACAATGGGTTGCTTGCAACGGGTATGAGACATTCATTAACTATGTTATGTCCATTATGGAGAGGTCCCAATGGTCATATGGTGAGCTAGCTATCCATAAATTGCTTTATATCCATTCAGAGCATTGATCTAATGGTTATAATGTCCCCAACAACTATATTGATTCTTCATGGCGAAGTTCCATGTGTCGTTGTTATAATATCCTGGCGAAGCTCCAATTCTACAAATTTTCCTTCTATGAGGTTCCCTCTGGAACTTTCAACAACTTGTCGATCTTAGCTCTCTTCTTACTTATATTTGTATCCTTCTTCCCAGTGAGCCTTGTCTCAATATGCCTTTTTCCATTCTGATTCTTATCTTCTTTTAATATAGTTACTTCGTGTTATCGAAATTCTTTCTTAATATTTGAGGGTGATACTTCTTCTTTATCTAGGATAAGTACTTCAGTCTTATGTCGGTCTTCTAGGGTTCTTGCAACTTCAACATTAGGGTCTCTGGTGTTAAATAACTTTGATCTGTTCTCCTGTTCTGCAATCAAATGTGTGATTCTTCTAGTCATGAAATCTTTTAAATCTTCCTTTTTTTGTTCTAAAACTTCTTCTTATTCTTTCCTTTTGTCCTGATCTCTTTCAATCCAGGGTTTTCCTAATATCATGGTAAATGGGGCACTGTCCTCAATAAATTTAATAATCTCAAAATCTTCCTTTGTCGAATTTCCATTGACATTCATAGGTATCCGAGTGAGATTTCCATATAGGTTTATCAACTTTCCTTGGAATAGTCCTATTCCTCCTAATAAATGAATCATAGAAGGCCTCCCTATAGCTTCCCAAGTTCTCTCTGTCATGATATTCACCTGTGTTTTCTCATATAGAACACAGTCAATGTCGAAGTCTCCTATTCTTGCTTCGAGGCATTCTTTTTCTTTGAATATCTTTGATAATATGACATGTCGGTTGTCATTCAAGGTTTCGTTTATTTGTAGCAATACTTTCTCTAATTCTTTCTGGGGTTCTGTCATAATATTAGTTTCTGGATCTGCCTTAGGGTTTTCTTGTCTCATATTCATTCCTTCAAGCCTAGAAATCATTCTAGGGAAATCCAAAACTTCATGGTCCATAGCTTTACAACAAAGACAACTAGGTCTTTTCCAAGGGAATTCCTTAGCAAGATGTCTCAGTTTTCTGCAACTGTAACAAAGGGTTACACCTCTCTTTTGTTTAAATGATCCACAAAATTTCATGTACTGCACACTAGGATCATGGTAGCTAACCTACAAAAAATTCTTTCTAGGACCCTGCATACACTTATTAGTCCAAATATCCTTTCTATGCATAGGTATAACATATTTTTCACTATTCATATCAGATGTATTCATATCAAATCTTGTTTCATCTATTAATACCCTATTTTTCAAGCGAGGATAGAATTTGTCAAACATACCTAGATTCATACTTTTGAAACAAAAATTTCCACTAATCTTACTTCTACAAAGCACAAAGCCTTTAGATCTATAACTTTCACTATTCTTACCTGTATCAGAACACAGAGCTTACTTATCTTACCTCTTTTCTTTAGATCTAACCTCTTTTCTTTAGATTCCAATTCTTTTCTTAGCACTGAGCTTCACAACTAAGTAGAGTATTGTGCACTAGACTGACAGATCTACGCACAGAGCTTACACAATTTCAGGTTGGATCTTTGCACAAAGATTCTTCTTTCTCAGTTCCTAGCAATCACAGTTTCAGGTCCTAGCAATGGAACCATTTGTTGGCACAGGGGTAGACCCAGGGTTCAATGCTCCAACAGCGCACCAACAAAACCTTAGCTACTGACCCTTTCGGAAACACCTGCGAAGCAGATGAAGTCTCACCCGAGGTAGAGGTAGGGGTGGTTGCAGGACTCAAGTGTCTACAACCTTAGTTAGGACACATATCTATGATTATAATACCTAACAGAGAACTTAGCATCAACAATTCATCAATATTCAACCAACAACTACTTAACAGATAGAACAGAGCATCACATCATTCACTTAGATCTGATGTACTTAATCACTTTATCATAAACAGGCAGGTTATATCTAGCAGACCAAGCACTAAGCACCTTCATATAGATCAGATCTAACAATCTTACACATCACTAGCACAAAGCATAAGTAGATTTATGTATCTCTGTCAAAGAACTTCACAAGAGAAGTTATAAACACATTAAGACAAGCACAAAGCGGAACAACACAGTGTTTACGTGGTTCACCCCCACCCTGGGGCTACATCCACCAACTCTTCTTCTTTTTTGTCTTCAATCAATCGGTTACATGCACACAGACTCAAAAAACTTACTCCACATAGGAAAGAATATCTTCGCAGCTCACTAGATCCTTCTTCCTTGCGTTCCAGCACAAAGCCTTCCACAGTCTTGCTACAATGACTTGCACTTAGCTCTGCAAGTCTCACATAGTACGCACGAAGCTGATCCAGGTGGATATTGGTGGCCACCCACCTATTCCACTTGGACCCAAACCATTGTTTCTTTTAGTTTTTTAGTTTCCTTAATTGTAGCACAATTTACTATTTTTAGCAGTTCTTCGGGTCCTGAACTTTCGGAGCTGTTTTGAGGCCCTAAATGACGTTTTCTAGGCATGAATTCTTCATCGAATATGAGTGAATATGAGTCCATTCCAAACTTGATATTCGTTGTAAGTAGTGTAGTCCTTGGATAGATATTTCTAACGATGTATCATATCCGTCAAACAGAGATAGCATGCCAAAGTTACGACCCCGGGAAATTGATGTACCAATTTACCCCAACGGGGCCCATATTCTAGCGTTTCATCTCCTAGGGTTAGGTTTTTGGATGTTTATGATTTTCCATTGTTTCTCAGTAATATATAGGCCTTCGAGCCTCATTTTAATGGCCATTTCAGAGGCCAGTAGCCGCCATATCTCTTCTTAGAGATAAGCTACCAACACCCTAGATAGTTTATTTCCATTTTGTCTGTAAGCATTTTTCAGTCATTTTTTATTAATGAAATGAAGTATTATTTCCACTGCATCTCTGTGTTTATGTGTATTTATGTATTTCATTGTGTTCCGACATAAATCCGGATCAGTGGTATCAGAGCAGTTTGCTCATTCTCGATCTTTCTTTTCATATCCCCAACCAGGTCGGGGTATAAGGAGTTGGGACTCGATCTGGTTGAACCTTTGCAATATTAGTCTCACAAACCCCGATAACCACCCATGGGGGAAGAAAATAAATATGAGGGAGAAGGAGATCCTATCAAAATGTTGCTCGAGGAGGCCCTTGAGAAACAAAGGAATGCTATGATGGACAACTTTGCCCAGATTCTTCAACGGATTCCCACTAGTGGCGCATCGACATCCAACAGCCACTCTGGAGGTGCCACTCCTTTTAAGGTACAAGTAAACTTTTACATTCCCATATTTGAGGGACAAATAGATGTAGATGCCATAGATAGAGGTTTGAATCTGTTAGAAGGATATTTCTCGGTTCATGAATTTTTCGACCGAGAAAGAATTATTTCCGCACTCGTCAAAGCCACCCCCCATGTCAAGGACTGGTGGGAAACCTACTTGGAGCAATAGGGCAAGGGAGAACCCTCTCTATTATCAGCCACACCCACTTGGAATTATTTCCAAGACACCATCAAGGAACAATATTATCCCATGGGGAGCTATGAGGAATCAATGGACTAAGCTGCGACAACAAAGGGACCAAGATGTGCATGAGATGACGAATATGTTTCAAACCCTACGCACAAAGTTGGGTATCAAAGATTTAGAGAAACATTTGGTGTTAAAGTACCACAGTTTTCTGCACAGATACATTCAGGAGAAAATGGAGTTCCTCGACATCTCCTTGCTTGGTGTGTGTTGAAGGAAAATCTCCCTGCGGACAAGTAGATCTACTCAAAGAGCTAGACTCTTAACTCTAAGACAGAAAGTGCTTATCATGGTCACTGACTTCCTTTTAGATCTAGGTGGATTAGTGTGTGAGTAGGAAGGAGAAAAGAAGTACCTTTTACCAGCGCTTTTCCCTACACACTCCGATTTGAGCTCCAATCTTTCGCTCCTCGATAAGCCCTGTAGACAAACAAAGTACAACCACTTCCTACTCTATCAAGATTAGTCTGAAATAGGTCTATCTACTAAAGAGACAAATTCATGTGAGATTGAACATGAATTAGAAATAAACAGGCCAAGCAAATTATATTAATGAGGACAAAACATTGCTTACAGCCGTAGATGGATTGCAGTAGTTTCGCCAAGTCCTCCTTGTCTACCCCTTGCTTGAAAGATCCACTATCTGAATGATGGTAGCTTCACTAATTTCTCCCTATGAGATCATAGGTCTCTTGCCTCCAAAATATCTCTGTTCCAGCACCACTTATAATATCATAAGTTTGGTGTCATTCTCCCTTTCCAGTTCCCTTTCACCATGAGAAAGCTTGTTTATATAGCCTTGGAGAGGCTCTAACCACTTGAGATATCCTTGGGGAAGCTGAGGATTTGCCTCCTTCAATTGAGGATCTACCCTAAGATCATGGCTGGACTAGGGATTCGAATCCAACTGCCTTCCAAGAATGAAAGGATCCTTCCCCCATTCATCTCAACAACTTAACTACTGCCCAGAATAGGCAGCGCTCCCTCAAAAGGGCCATCAAATCACTGTAGCGCTCCCC
>JASDQU010371909.1:67536-96099 GCA_032191745.1 Picea mariana | reverse complement strand
TGAAGCTGGAAGGGCTAGATCCCAGCTTTAAAAGTGGTTGGTTAAGGTTACCTTTGTGTATTTCCTCTTTTTCAACCTCTAGTAATTTACAGAGTGATAACAGGCCCCATAAAACTCCTCAAAAAATCCTGAGATCCTTATCACCCCCAATTGGCTACTCTCGCCAGCCTCCCAAACTGCAACATAAGGGAATCCAAAAATGGGGACATTGAAGTCATCCCTGCTTGAATATTTCTTGTCATCAAGCAATAGATGAATCAAAATATGTATGCTCCCAAGGTACCAAATCCACCTGTGCGACATGAAGTACTCTCCTCTAAAAACATGGTCCCTTAAAGTGCTCGCTACACATTCCCCTAGGATTCTCTTGATGAGTATAATGATCATGTGTAGTAGATCCTCAGTCAACTCCTCATGAAACAACTTTACTCGAATCTCCACTCCATCAACTACTGGAATACCCATCACTTTAATACCTAAATCCCAAACCAAGATGTGAACTATAGTGCCCTATAAAATAAAGTATTGTAGGTCATCCACACAAAGATACTCCTGAAGACCCCCAATAAATAAACCAATTAAATACCATATCCATCCCTCAAGGAAAATCTCATCTAAATCAATATCCAAAATACAACCTCCAATAGTGTCCAGATCCCCTTCTAACCAAGAATATTATCTACTCACATACCTTATCCTCAACCAAGGAGACACATCCTACCACATAACATCCTCATCTTCATCTAAGCTCAAATCCCCCCAACCATGGAAGGAATAAATCATGAGTGTCCAAGAAACTCCCATGCACTTTGGAAGTATACCAAACCGTGCATCAAATAACTATGATAGTTCCATACCACATATATTGGTGCCTAATGAACTATAAACCACCATTTGAAGTGTAATGATAGCTATGTTGTCCTCTCCATGATCATTAAATTCGGCCTCTCTGCCAACCCACACTTCTTCTTGTAGTGTACAATACTCCAGAAATATTCCTATGATGTCATCCATACTATATAGCTCTAGTACATTGGGGTCAAGAGAGGCTAGCATAGTCTCCCATGTCATCCCTGAAATAAGGGTGGCTAAGAAATCATGCCCTGACTCATGATGTTGACATACCAAGAATACTCTCATATGCCTCATGATATCATCCTCTAAATCCTCCTAGGATAATATCTCTTTGATCTGTTGATGGGTCCTGAAATATCCAATATTTCCAACCATAGGTACATCATGTATGGTCCTCAAGATATTTGTTGTTTCCTACTACGACCATACATATTTCCAGCTGACCCCATAGTCCCCATCGGAAGCATCTATCCTATTATGCTCCCCATCCTCATCCTGATGAGACTCTAAACCTATATCAACCTATGAAATATCCTCTGTCCCACAGCTAAGGATACTCTTCATCATGCCCAAGGCCTCATATGACTGTCTCAGGTGAACCTCACATATTCTCCTACTTGTAATGGAGTATCCCTTGTCAGGAGGTCTTTGTGTGACAACTCTATATGTCCCATGCAACTAGATATCTTCCCCAATGTTGTTGTATATAATGAAATTTTTATTCGAGAAGGATAACATAAATACCTTCAACTGTATGTAGAACTGGGAAGTATCATATGTGTTGGTCAATACCAAAGGATTTTCAAAAAGCTTATCCATCAACATCTATGGTGAATAGTCACCTAGACTCCACACCAATATCATTCCATCATGTACAACAATAAGTGAATCCACATACTAATGATCAATCACACTCCCCCTATCATCACTCATATGATTGAAGCTACTGAGAAGGTAATCTCCCAGATCCATGTGTTGTTTTAAGGGAGAATACCACTCTCGATGTAAATCTACATGTTGCACCAAGTGTGTCTCTTGTATACCCATGCAAGCTCTTGTATCTTCGTACGTCATCACGTATTTTGAGTGTGTTTCTAGGACAACCTATACATGGATTTCAACTAATCGTGGAACCCAAATGAATGTGTCTTCATATCTTCCCCTGGATCTAGAATCCCCATGTGTATGTGTAGGACCAACTATCCCATAGCTCCTCATGAATCGTGGTCCCTGTGACACATGCACATCCTCAAGCATCTTATGGACACATATCTCTATAATCATCAATGATCCTAGGTATCCCTCATGCTTCTACATCAACTGGAACTCCTCCATAAAACCAACAACATCCTCTCATGATGTGGCTAAAGTATATATTTGAATCTCTTCTAAGATAGATGTAGTGGATCCTTGACTAGCCTCCTCAAGAATCTCCTCTATTCTAGACTTTGATTCTTGAAGGGTTTTTTGTGTGCCTTTCAAGAATTCATGTGTTCTTAACAACTCATGAGTGAGTCGGCCCACCTCAATATCCTTCTCCTTAATCTCCCTATGACACATCTCACGAACCTACAAAATTTAATCTCTATCCATCAATAACTATTGGTAAATAGTCCTCATCATAGTCACTCTCTCCCCGAGTGTCTGGAAGTCATCAATGGAAAGATATTGTTCCATCATGGCCCTCCAAAAGTACTCTTATACCAATCCATGTGTATCGTCAATGTGTCTAATGGATTTCACGATCATTTCCTCTTTGGCCCCTCAATTGTCTTGCCAAATGTCGTGACTCCTTAACACTACCCTGCTGAAGTGCTATGTCATGACTCACACTGCTAATGCCAATAGTGGAATCCTCATCAACACACTCTTCAAGAGATAAAGCACCATATTGATCATTGTTTGTTGTGTTATTGAGTCCCCGTGTATGCCACTGTACATCATCATATACTACTACCTCAATCTGAACCACCATGTATCATGTATGTATAGTTGTATCCTCCTGTGCACTCACCCTCTTAATATCATCTTCACCTAGATCCCATACAGATGTGTCCATACATGTGATATGGACATCCCTATAAATAATTAATGCATCCTCATAACTGTATATCGGTCTCTAAAGTAAGTATCCCATCAACATGTTGGTCTCCCCAACCTGATCTATCAATGGCCTCCCCAAAAGAGGTGACTCACTCTCCCCATACTAATAGATATGTATATATTCATTTTTCTCCAAGTCATGCCTCTCCTCCTGGTCCTGCATATCCACATGTACCTTGTTTTCAATCACTACAAAAGGTTCCTCTACCATATCTGGAACTCCATTGATATCCTCATGTGTCATGTCTAGCATAAGATACTGAGAAGGTAAGGAATGTGTCATGTCCAACTCCACAGGAGGACAATTATCCCCCACGCATGACCTCATATCCATATCCAAATTTGGATCACTGAATATCAAATCCTACTCATGCCTAGGTTCTTCTATGGTTGAATCCTGACAAGTATCACTACTATGGTGAAATGTTGATTCCTCAACACTGTCTAACCAAGAAGATAAATAATATGTGCTATCATCCTATTCATCCAACTATCCATCATATACGTAGGATTCCATGGCATTATGGTACTTCTCTAATGAGGCATATAAGGATTCATCCACATACACATCCTCACCATAACTTTCATAGTGAACCTCAATGTAATGTTCTCTCCCCTTGCCCCTACATCTGTGATCTAGCTCCCAAAGATTTTTGCAACTATAGAAAATTTCCCTACTCCTAATGGTTGTAGGCTCAATCTTTTCCCCCTCCAATACACTATCATGTGGTGATTTATCCACTTTCCTGATTGTTTTGGCTCTTCTTTCCTCTACTTCTCTTCTCCAATAATTCAATTCTGTAATTTCCTTAACCCATACTACAATATCATCTTTATTCCACCTAGGAGTTTTGATGGATACAAATTATTGGAACGTTACCTGATATCTGAATGTCTCAATAAGATCTTGATATTCTATATCAAAATATATAATCTCCTCTAGAATAGTCATTTTTCCTTCATGAAGACCCTTAGGTTACAAGGAATCTTGGCTCTAATACCACTGTAATGTTCCCAAGTGGATTTACTTGGAACATTTGAAATTTTTGTGTTTTCTGGTTGTGGTATTTTATCAAATAGTTTGTTGATTTATCTTATTAAGGTGTGCTAAGGTTCTATTGTTTAGTGTTTTGCAGAAAATAGTTTTTTCATGAAAGAAATGACAAGTAACAACAACATACAAGTATAAATCACAGACAAAATGGCCACAAACTTAGATCTGAATTTATTTATTATATATGGGTAACCTCAATACAAGACATGGACATATCTAGAATAGAGATGGAAGAATAATGTAGAGTGGCTGAATATAGCTCCAAGATTCAATAACAAAGAGAGATATAGCCTTTTATAGGCCTCCAATAGCTGCATACAAAACATCTACTGAACCAATAATGTTTCCTTCATACAAACTAGTGAAAACTGAGGAGAGTTCCACCCTCCCTAGATGGTGTGCACCCTAGAGGCTTGTATATAATGTTGTGTGTCTCCAAACTTATCAATAATGGCTTCCACACTGTATATCTGAAGTAGATGAACTCGTGAGAAGTGTTTCTTTTTATTTAGGAACATGTATGAACTTACCCACTGGATATCGCCAAGGGTAAATGTGCCCTCCTTCAAGACATTCACACAGCTGGAAGAATGGTTGAATATGGCATGAAAAAACTCAACACAATGATGATAAAATTCACCCTAGTTGTGGAAAATACTCTGGAAGTGATATCTCCTCCAATTTCAATATCCACAAGCTCCCACAAACTTCTCTCTCATGCACAATGTGCCCATGTTCTGCAGAGAAACTCCAAGACTATACCTTGCTTCCTCAACTTACTTTGGAAACTGAATTGAACTGAAATAGAATGGCGAGGGAGGAATATTTCACCTCCTTTTCCAAGCTTGGACCAAGAACATAGGCATCTTTCACCTCCTTTTTGATCTCTAGGATTTATTCAGTGAAAACCCTCAAAACCCCCAAGTACCATGGGCTCTCTAGCTAAGAAACCAGACATCAAAATATCAATAAACATAATCAAAATAATGAGAGAATAGAAGCCCCTATCTATCTTTTATACCTCTTTTCACCTTTTTTCATTCAAATAAATTTTAATTCATCTTTTTATATTTCTTCATAAATCATTTTATTAATTTAATAAGCCTTTTTACTCCAAAAAGTGATTAATCCACCCTTATAACTTATCCTACCACTAAAAGTCAGTTTTTATCATCATATCTTCTATATATATTCATCCCTATTACAATGAGCTATTATAGTAAGGTGTTTCTCCAATAAACAAGCTCCAAATAGCACCTTCAGTGTAATTAATTAAAATATATTCAATAATAACCCAAAATTACAGAAATCATCATAATACAACATAACCAAGGAAAAATTGTGAGGAATGGATCTTGATGATGAAATATGATGAATAATGTAAGTTTGGCTCCATAAAACTCCTCAAAACTTCATGATCTCCCTATAACCCCTAATTGGCTACTCTAGCCAACCTCCCAAATTGTAACATAAGGGAATGCAAAAATGGGGAAATTATAGGTACTGGAGAAAATATGTGAACAAGAAGCATATTCATTCACATATGGTTTTTCAGGATACCACCAAATCATAATTGCACAGGGGGACCGACATAAGAAAACATTCGCAACAGAATGGGGAAGTTTCCAATACACGGTAATGCCATTCGGATTAAAGAATACATCGATGATATTCTACAGGTTATTTGTCGCAGTGTTTGATGAGTTCATTCATAAATTCCTTGAAGTATATTTGGACGACTATATTGTCTTCAACCTACTACGAGACCATGTGAAATTGTTGAGATTAATGTTGGACAAGTGTAGACAACATCAAATATCATTGAATCTAAAGCAATGTATTTTTTGCACACCTTTCGGAATACTACTAGGACATGTAGTATGTAAATTATATAGGAGGATATTGGTGGCCACCTAGCTTTTCCAACTGGCTCAAAACCGTTTTTTGGCAACTTACTATTTTTAGCATTTTTTCGGTTACCAAACTTTTGGGGCCATTTGAGGTCCCAAATGATGGTTTTTTGTGAACATACACCTCAAATATATACGAAGTCTTTGATTGGGTCACCTGAATGATTCTCCTCATCAATACCTTTCCAACGAGCTATCATGCGACCTAAATGGAGATCGTATGCAAAATTTACGACTCTGAGAAGTTGATGTACTAACTTACCCCAATAGGGCCCACATGAATTTTTGCGTTTCATCTCCTAGGGTTATATTTTTTATGTATGTAGTTTTGAAATTCATGTTTATTGTAAAAATGAATTCAAAGCCTCATTTTACTCATATTCATGGAAATGATCATAGTCGTTACATCTCTTCTCATAGATAAGTTGCCACCATTCTAGCAATCTTGTTTTCAGTCTGCATTTTACAGTTTTCATCATATTTATTATTTAATATAAGTCAAGTTTTATTGTATCTTTGTTATTGTTCACCGTGTCTCTATGTTAATATTATAAATCCTTGGTTTTATTTCATTCCTCTCATACATCTGGATCAGTCGTATCAGAGCGGTCTGCCCCTTGTCATTTTTTTAATGCATGTCCCTGACGCGGTCGGGGTATTGAGAGTTGGGTCTCGAGCTTGTTTCTCTTGAGGAAAAATTCTCTCACACGCCAAATAAACCATCCATGGTGGGAGAAAATAAATATGAAGGGACAAGAGATCCTTTCAAAATGTTTCTAGAGGAATCCCTTGAGCGGCAGAGGAATGAGATGATGGACATCTTTGCACAAATCCTTCGATGATTGCCGACAAGTGACACATCCACCTCAAGTGGAGGCACCTCCCGATTCAATGTATATATCAATTTTGATATTCCTATATTTGAAGGTTAAATAGATGCAAATGTCGTCGATAAATGGTTAAACCTTCTAGAAGGGTATTTTTATGTCAAAAAAATTTCAATAGAGAAACGATTACATTTGCACTCCTCAAGGTTGTCCCCCATGTCAATGATTGGTGGGAGAGTTTCTATGAGCAAAAGGAAATAGAGGGATACACATTTTTTTGCAGTTGAACCCACTTGGGTTTCCTTCAAGGATGTTATTAAGGAACAATACTACACTATTGGAAGTTATGATGACATGTATACAAGATGGACCACACTATGGTAGGAAAGAGACCAAACAGTGTCAGAGTTCACTAATGTCTTCCATACCTTGCACACCAAGATGTATATCAAATATTATGAGTAATATATTGTTCTCAAGTACCGCAGTGGTCTACATAGATACATACAGACAAAAATCAATATTTTGAACATCTCATCCTTGGGTGTGGCCTATCGATATGTTTTCAAAATCAAGCAAATGCTCAAACAAAAGATGCGACAATTTGGGTCTGGGAACCTCTCACAATAGAAGAAGGGAAAGGATATCCCCAACTCATATAAAAAGGACAAATAAAAGATTGGAAACCTTAGGACAACCATTCCAAGCCACAAGAAAACAAGGACAATGGGAAGACGAAGAAATATACCTGGAAGTGGTGCGACTTCCATAAGAGCCCCTGGAATAACACTATTTATTGTCACTCAAAGAAGTCATTGGTGGCTGACGTAAAATCCTCTCAATCAGATGTGTGTTCTGACTCTGAGTCAAAACCATAAAAGGGGAGATGGATCATTGATGCAAAACCCAGTGCCACCATTTCTACCACCAGGATTCATCCTGGTGAACCTAATGAGCCAAAGGAAGGCTAGTACCTCTTTCATTCACAGATGTGGGTCAAAGGTACTCCACTGCACTTCATCATTGATAGTGGTATCCAAAAGAAATTCATCTCAACAGAGGTCATCAAGTGGCTATCCCTACTGACAATGTTGCACCCACAACCCTACACCATCATATGGCTCTTTCAAGGAATAAATATGTGCGTCAAACAATAATGTCACCTGTTGTATGGTATCAATCCATTCAAATCTAAGGTATTGTGTGATGTTTCTCCCCTTGAATTTTGTGATTTTCTTTTGGTCCAACCTTATTTATGGAAACATCATGTTGTATATGAGTCTAGGACTCATAGTGTTATTATTACTTTGAACAAGAAATTGTACAGAATAACCAAGGTAGTCCCACCTTATGTTATTTCCTTGATCTCTTCCAAGAAATACAAGAAAGTCATTTCTTAGACCGAGAAGTGTGTCTTCATTGTTATTCTCTCTGAGAGTGAGCAAAAGGTCGTAGCCACATTCATGGCCTCTATGGTTGACCTCTCCACACAACAAAAGAAAGTGGATAATGTCGTGGAAGAATACAAATACATCTTCTCATTTCCCACTGGGGTACCTCTACACTGTTAGGTCAATTATCCCATCGATATGACCCCTGACACACTACTACCCAATGTGCCATTCTATTATCTTTATATACTAGAAAATGAGGAGATCAAGTGTCAAATAGAAGGGGAACATCCAACCTAATTCATCACCTTGTGGAAGCCCAATTGGGTTGGTGTAGAAGAAAGACGCAACTTGGTGACTCTGCATTGATTACTAGGCCCTAAATAAAATCACATTCATGAACTAGTACCTGATTCCTTGAATCAACGATCTCCTTGAACAAATCAAGGGGGAACATACTTTACTAATATGATATTAATTTTGGCTACCATCGGGTCCTAATAGAACTTACATATGTATGGAAAATGACCTTCAAGTCAAAAGAAGGTATTTTTGAATGGTTGGTCATGCCCTTTGGTTTGAAAAATGCTCCAACAACTTTCATGAGGATGATGGATGATACATTATGGAATTTCACTAATAATTTTGTGGTGGTGTATCTAGATGACATCCTCGTCTACAACAAGACTTGGGAAAAACACTTGCAGCATATTCAGTAGGTTCTACACACTCTGCGGTAGCACAAGCTATATGTCAACTTGGAAAAATTATCCTTTGACATGGATAGGGTCCAGTACCTAGGGTAAATTGTTGATGTGAATTGTGTGCATGTTGATATAGACAAGATCCAGGTCATTTGTGACTTCCCAGCCACAACCACCCTCACTGAGTTTCGAAGATTCTTAGGTCTTGCCAATTTCTATCAAAGGTTCATGTTGGGATTCTCCCATATAGCATGGGCCCTCAACCAAATAACCAGGGGTGGTGGTAAGGAAAACATTGTGTGGGGTCTGTCCCAATAGAAAGCATTCGATGATATAAGGCAATGCTTGTGCTCCACCCTAGTGTTTTCATTACCTAACCTACAATATCCCTTTGATATCGATATTGATGCTTCAGACTATGTTGTGGGCGAATTCATCACTCAGCATCGCCACCCTGTGGCCTATAATAGTGAGACACTATCTCATGTCGTCTGCAAATACCATAATTACAACAAAAGAATGTACTCCATTATGAAAGCATGCCTCAAGTGGAGACATTACATTCTATGGAAAACACAAGGAAAATTGCAGAATCACTGCCATCAGAAGTGGTCGACATATTTGTAGCAGTTCCACCTCAAAATCAAGTATAAAATAGGAAGTAACAACCGATTCGTTGATTTCCTCAACCGACCTCTAGTCGCGAAAATCACCATAGTGCTTGATTCTTGTGGCCATAATACCTCTGGATGGCCCCACCTCTATGAGATATATCCTCACTTTGTCAACACCTACTAGATGTTGGGTGCAAACACAATTGTCACTAATTTCCATCTTCAAGATAGGATGTTGTTCCATATGTACCATCTATGTGTTCCATAAAGTGAGCGAGCAAAGATGATTTGGGAATCCCACTATAGTCGGGTGGTAGGACACTTCAACATGGAAAAGACAATAACATTTTTGCAGTGACATTTATGTTCGTCGAAACTTTGACAGGATGTTAGCAAGTATATTTGGTCCTTCACTGCCTGTGCAATTGACAAACCAACCATTATGAAACAAGGCATGTACACTCCTCTACCTACTCCATAAAGTCCCTAGGAATCCATCTCAATGGACTACATTGCGGGCCTTATGTCCACCAACTGAGGAAATGACTGTGTTTTTGTGGTTGTTGATCGCTTTTCCAAGATGGGGATTATGACTGCCTCCAAGAAGAGAATCATAGTAGAGGCCACTTCTAAGCTCTTCTTTGAACAAGTGTGGGTACACTTTGGGATCCCAAAAACCATTTTTTCATATCGAGACAACCATTTCCTCAACAAATTATTATTCATACTCTAGTCATTGTTGGTCACCAAGCTCACCAAGTCCACTTCCTTCCACTTGTAGACGAATGGCCAAACCGAGGTTGTCAAGTGAATGATCATGTACATTATGCACATGCACAATTCCAAGAACCCCTTCACTTGGGATGAGATGCTTCCCTATGTTTATCACAGCTACAATAGAGGCATACATATCTCAACCAACTGCAACCCCTTTTAGGTGGGATTGAGATTTCAACCATTGGGTCGCATGGATGTTGCACTACCCCTTGCGACCACCCAGGTAGACTCATCGCATCCTCCAACTGGAGTTGAAAAATCCACCTGATTCATTGAGAAGATCCATCACATCCACCAACAGGTTCAGGATATTTTACATAATTCCAATGCCGAGTACAAGCAGCGCCATGATCAATACTAGGTGCCACGACAGTTTTAGGTGGCAGACAAAGTTTGGTTGCATTTACAGAAAGAATTCCTTACATGAAATCATCATAAGATTCATCCACTCCGTTATGGACCCTACACCATCACCAAGGATGTGGGTGACAATTATTTAGAACTCAACCATACCCCCTTCCTTGGATTGCACCCATTGTACAATGTGGACCTCCTTCAAGCTTATTTTCCACCATTATTGGACACCTCAAAGATAGAAAAAAAATTGAAACCAACATAGCTCATCAATGACTACATGGAATAGGCATCCACTAATCATATCTTGGACTCATAGTTCAAGGGAACTCAACAACAGACGATCCATATTTATCAGTTTGTCAAAGCAGGGCACCTCCTGCACCAAGGAAAGTGGCTCACCCGAGACCAAATTTAGAAACTATTTCCTCATATGATGGGGGCAATAAAAACAATGGAGAAAATTTCTTCATAATGGGGGAGGATTTATCCAAGAGGATCTTGGTGGCCACTCACCTTTTCCAACTGGCTCAAAACAGTTTTTTGGAAGCTTACTATGTTTAGCAGTGTTTTAGTTCGTTAACTTCCAGGGTTGTTTTGAGGGCCTAAATGATGAGTTTTCATGATCAAGAATCTTAATTCTATCTAAATGCTCTTATTGAGCCCCATAAATTAATATCCTCATCAATACCTTTCCAACTAGCTATCATGCACCCTAAATGGAGATCGAATGAAAACATTATGACCTCGGGAAGTTGATGTACTAACTTACCCGAATGGGGCCCACATGACTTTTGGTGCTTCATATACTAGGGTTAGGTGTTTGGATGTATAGGGTTTTTCCATTCATGTTTATTTTAAAAAGGCATTCAGAGCCTCAATGTACTCATCTTCTTTTGAATGAGCATAGTCATCACATCACTTCTCGGAGATAAGTTGTCACCATTCTAGAAAGCTTGTATTCAGTCTGCAATTTATAGTTTTCAACATATTTCTTATTTAATATAAGTCAAGTTTTATTGTATCCATGTTATTGTTCAATTTGTCTCTTTGTTAATATTATAAATATTTGGTTTTATTTCATGCTCATAAATCTGGATTAGTAAATAGGGATTAATAGTGGACCCAATGAAGATTGCAGTAATTTTGGGACTACAACCACCCACATCAGTAAAAAAACTACGTGCAACATTGGGCCACATAGGTTATTACAGTAAATTCATTAAAGGAAACAAAAATATCATAGAACCAATGGAAAAACTACTAAAAAGGGTAGTTAATGTTCAATGGAACGATGACTTCCAGAAAGAACTAGACACACTCAAACACAAATTAGTAACTGCGCAAATCTTGATCTTCTTAGATTGGACTAAGGAGTTTCATGTACATGTATATGCCTCATCTATGGCACTAGGATAAATATTATTACAACCAAATGAAGGGGAAATCAATCACTCCATTTCATTCCCTAGTAGGAAACTTTCAACAATTGAGAAAAACTATACCACCACAAAACGTGAGGGGTTGGCCATGGTCTACGCACTACAAAAATTTAGACACTACCGTTTGGGATCACACTTTAATATGTATACATATTCTTTTTCAATGTGATATCTAGTCAATAAACCAATGTCAGGGGGATTATTTTTATATGGCTTCTATTGTTCCAGGAGTACGACTTCAAAGTAGTAGTAAAACCAAGTAAACTCAATGCAGGGCCCGACTATACGTCACACATACTTTCAAGAGAAGATGCAAGAAACTTGGACAACAATGTACCATATACACAACTATTCTCGGTAAAATTGGTCGACGATTAATTTACATATATGGTACAATTTCTAAGTACATGAATGGACACCTCGAACATGATAGTTTTGAAGAAGAAGCAGTTGGTCGTAAAGGTTGTGAACTACCAACTCATTGCAGGAAGATTATATAAACTATGTGTAGATGGAATACTATGATGTTGCATAGTCGAACACGGAAAACCAACTATATTGGAAGAAGCGCATGATGGGAAAGAAGAAGGACACTATATAGGGAAATCCACTGCAAAGAAGGTATTACGTGTAGGGTTATGGTGGCCTACATTCCATGAGGATGAAAAATAATACTGTCAGATGGGTGATGTTTTCCAAAGGTTTGAAAAACCCTCCAGAAGTGACAAAATTCCATTGAATACATAGTTTACATTACAGTATTTTGATAAGTGGTTTATTGAATTTATTGGACCCATCAACCCACCAACAATAATATCAGGGGATAGGTACATTATTACAACAACAAAGTATCTAACTCGATGGGAAAAATCCGCACCAGTTACAGATTGCAGCATAGAAACGATCACACACATTTTGTTCTAAAACATAGTAAATAGATTTGGATGTTCTCGAACATTAATGAGTGATAAAGGGACACACATCATCAATAAAACTATAGAATCCTTTAGTGAAGAATTAAAAATACACCACCATAATAGCATGCCATACCACCCACAAGGGGATGGCAAAGTGGAAGAATTCAACAAATTCCTAGAGAATGCAATAACAAAAGTTTCCAACATGGGAAGAGATGACTAGGACTTAAGAATCCCTATGATATTACGGGCATACATGAAAAATAGAAATAATTTAATGGGGAAAACACCATTCAAGTTAGTATATGGACAAGAGGAAGTAATGCCAATTGGAATTTATTATACCAATCCTATGCTCGTAGTGATCCCAAATTTTTTGGATTCATGCACAATACAGGAATGACGATCACAAACAGTACAACTGAAGGATGATATATTTTCCACAGGGTTCCATCAATAATTTCATAAGGTAAGGGAAAAATATTGGCATGATAGACACATTAAGTCACAAAAATTCCAAGTAGGCAACTTGGTACTATTATATGATAGCATTTTTTTGCAGCACCGAGGGAAGTTTTGCATGCACTAGTTAGGCCCATATGTGATTCATGAGGTGACAAAGATAGGTGTTGCACAGTTGGAAACACGTAATGGAGTCACACTAAAATTCATAGTGAATGATATTCATTTAAAACTGTACTAAGAGGGTCGAAAAGATGCACAATAGGAAGAATCGCGAAAAAAAAATAGAAACAATGTTGGGAGGGGAAAATGTACCAACTGGGGAAACCCGACACAAAAATAGTCAACTATGCAGTAGTAATTGCACCATACTAAACGACGAGACAACTATCAAGTAAAAAATAGGAATGAAATGACAGTTAGGGGAGGATAAGAACAAAGCATAAAGAAAGAAATGATCACAACGGATACAACCGCCATAAGGCCCAGTCATAAAGTTTCCATAAAGACAGGTAGTAAAGGAAAAATGTCGTCGATAAGAATGAATGAGAGGCATTCCATGAAAAAAATATACTAGTGGAGTTGGAAATAAAACACCATTAACACAAGCACCTATCACACTACGAGAAAAGGAGACAGGTAGGAAGGTGAGAGGATTGGTACACAGCGGGCAACAGGGCACAAATGACGCCAAGACTGAAAAAAGGTGGGCTATTGTTACTTAGCAGTTACAAAAAACACAAAGAGAACTGAGATAGAGAGAAAAAATCTTCAATAACTTCCATATTTGAGTTAAGAATAGAAGTGGCACCACCTAAAGACACAAGAGAAACAACAACGATACCAAGAAGGAGTCACACAAGGACTCTCACAGCCGAAGAAAATATTGAGGAAAACTCGTGCGCATCCTCATCAGAGCCACCGATGTTTCCTCACAATCACATACCACTAAGGAAGGATGACACCAGACCAGTTACACTATAGAGGAATCCATATTATAGGATGGTGACACCGTACATTCAAAAGGTAATCATCATCGATGAAGACATGTTGGGGAAGGTTACTCAGTTGAAATATATCAATCACAAAGTTATTGATGTTGTGAAGTTCCCTGAACTTGCACCTCATGAATATCTGTAACTACAAATAGATCCACAAACACAGTAGAGTGTACTAGTGGCCTAGAGCTGGGCTAGAGGATTGGATTGTGGAGGCCTCCTGAACTTGTTTGACATCCCCCACTTCAGTCACAGTAATGAAGTAAATGCATGCGTCAAAATCCTCCTATATTTCATGCATGGGGGGTACACGAGGATGGATTGGCCGATTTCAATTTATATAGACCTGATAGCATGAATCACTAGACTTCCCACCTAGGGGAAGGACCCTGCCACATTATTTTCAGATAAGAAGACAAAAAGAGCATTGTCATAGGCAATGTGAGTGAAGTTTCACACGATTAGAGTGGTGCACAACCTGGATGTGTTTAACATATGCGACCTCATAGTCTAAATAGCCACACAAATGCTAGCATGAAAATTTATATGGAAATGTAGGAAGGATCAAGTCCCAACATGGGTAGTAGCTATCGCAGAGAAATTTGCAGAAGGGAATACAATGAGTTGGGATCCTTTCTTTTTGTACTAGTTCCTACTGGAGTGCATTAAATCCCAAGATGAGGGTAAATAATTTCACTACTCCTAGCTACTAATCATATTTTCCTTCATAGCATGGGCAGAGCTAGAGGACACACATTTCTTAGGGATTAGGGGGAAATCTTGCGTAGTAGAAAAATACCAGAACTTTTGGTTCTCAACAATCAATAGGAGGAATATGGACACCAACATAGAGTTTTTTTCTCTATGGTGAAAGAATTAGACAAAGCATCAGGAATGCACCACGCATATCACCACAACTAGTGGAGGTATATGGCCCAGTCATGAAATTTCCTGCGAATAAACACCACATGTATATAAAATCCAAGAAGGATACATGGGAGGAATAAGTTCAAACAAAGTATAAGATAATCAAGGAAGACATCCAAAAAGTCATGCAATATTGGAAACTAGACTCGAAAATACCAGCAGAAGGGGACGCGACTATACAGAAGGGAATGTTGAAGCAACACAACAAACTGATGTAGTAACGAACCCCCTAGGAAATGGAGCAGAGGGCACCGATCAGGGAAATGATATAGAGGAAGAACCAGAAAAAGGGCCAACTGATCAGCCTCAACAACCCTTACATCAAACCGTAAGGAAATGACTGGACCAGAGCATAGGGTGAGTCGCGTGGAAGAAGAAAAAGGCTCAAAATCCTCAATTCATCTATGACCTAATAGACGATGACATGGATCGAGTTGGGTATAGAATAATGGATTTCATAGAAGAATTCCTTGAAGAGACGACAAAGAAACAAGAGATACTTCAAATGAAGGCACACGGTCAATGCCCGATGCTACAATAGTTACTAGAGATAGTCTGATTGACACTGATACTAGGAGTAGGAACAACCCAACAAGGCATAGAAAGGGAAGCACAGATGGGGGTATCAGAGCGCAAAGTACTCAAACTCCTAGTAAAAAATGTTAGTTTATCAAACCTCGAAGTACAGGAGCAGTTGCAAGAAATAAGTCACATGGACCTTGCCGTGTCCCAGATTCCAATGGAAGTATTATAGTACTTGTAAACAAGGATCATGCAGGAAATCTGGTATTGGGTAGATACTGCATCCAATGAGATGGAAAAAGTAGAAGCATATAAGGAAGAACTACAAGGATAATACACCACTATGCTACAAGAAAAGTATGCAGTAGAACAACTAGTGGAACTCATAGAAAAGGAAAATAGTGAAGCAAAAGAACAAGCCAAGAGAGCCAACCGAGAAAAGAGTCAAGCAGAAGGAAAGGTTGAGAAATCCTTAAATGACAAATTTGAGGCAGACACAAAGGATGCCAAAGCCATGAAGGAGAATGAAGAAGTTGAACAGATAGTGTAGGAATTTCATGCAACTATCCAAAATTTATATAAGTCCCATAAGTACCAATGGTGGTAGAGGCCATGGTCGAAGAACAAGTAAGAAAGATTAGAAAGGCTATCTAGGGCCTTCACAGGAAGATCATAGAATTGGAAGTGAGCATTGTTAGCACTTGAATTCACACCTATATTGTTGTAGGTGTAATACTAATACCCATCATAAATTGAATAATTAAATCAATTTTATGGTTGGTGGATCACCAAGAAAGAGAAGAAAGAGGGAAGTAGACTGTCTGCAGAGACATTCCATTGGGCATTGAGTCATAAACACCCTACAAAACAAAGGAAATCAAGTTGCATACTAGAAAAAAAGGGCTATATAATGATGAACAAAAGAATGGAGTAGATAACAATAATTATAATATTCATCAAACGATGATCCTATCTGCAAAATGAATTAAAAGAAAACTTGAACAGAAATCATGAAAGGAGGAAATCGATGCAAATCCTTTGTAGCTCTTGAATTCTCCTGCCCATGGAAATCCATTGATCTTTAATACCTAAAATATATTCAAGCAAGAGGATGACAAAATAAATGAAAAAAAAATACAATCTGATCAACAACTCTCATGAAATTTTAATGGACAAAAATGTGATTACAAACAGGCCCTTGGGATTGCAAATAAGTAGCTAAATTGCTCCTCAAGATATCTCCTCTCTTGGATCATGAACTCAACCCTTTCATAAAAAAAAAACTTATATCTATAATGTATCATTTCTTCCTACTCTAAATAGGTTGAAACCCAAGTGGTTTCATTGTATTCCCTTTTCTCTAGGAGTTGTTACAACAAGGTGAAACAACAAATCCACCTAGCTTCTATTTTCTTGGATCTTGTCTATTGTGATAAATTCCTTTTGAAATAGATCATGTTGCTTGATATTGTGATAGAAAACATGTCCCTCATGTCCAAATACCTCTTATAAAACCATTCAAACCCTACAAGATAGGTGGCATACCTCCTACATCTTGGATTTATTAGACTGTTGGAGTTTGAAGTGCAATTTCAGGATTCACTGCAAACTTTCTTGTAGGTGATGTTTTCAACTTTTATCCCAAACTATGAACTAGGTCGAGCTGAGTTTTGGTCAGAAAGTTAATGATATTATGATTAATATCCAAAAAAAACTTTAGAAGAACCTAGATCAGAATTTAAAATTTATGATGAAAATAGTATTCTGTTGTGTACTAATTTGTTGTAAACTGTTTCAATTTAGCAGTTCGCAGCGCCTCTACAGGATGCACTGTGAAATTTCAAGTAGGTTTAATTTTTTCTTATGATCACTATAATTGATGTCAAATTCATGGATACAAGCTTCAAACCTATGTTGATTCCTTGTATAATATCTGAACCATGCAGGATGATTCCCCAAAAAAACAAGTGAACAAAATCATGAACATCATAAGACAAAAATGTTCTTTAGAGTTGTGATCCAAGATATATGAGGAACCATGAAAAAAATGATATGTTGTTGCAAAAAAACAATGGTGGCACATATGCTCTTTTAATTGTTGTACTTCTTCCTTTGGTGGTATCCATGATAGCTAAATCATAAAACAAGGGATTCACAGCGTAGACAGTTTGCAACAAATTGAAAATTTTCAGTAAATGGAGTTATGGTTGCATGGTAGGATGAAAATTTAATACCTTGACAAGAAAACATGCCTCCATAATTTTCATGAATATTTAGGGTCAAGGGAGTGCATACATAACCAAGCAAAGAATATTTTTTAGTGCCAACTGTATAAACTAGTTATCAATGCTAACAGTTCATAGCACCAAGAAGTTAGAAACAATATAGTGGTTAGATGAAGAAAAGTGAGTTTTCACTTAGGTGATGGGAACGAGTAACCAAATACTGCATGAAGAATGTAAACTTGAGAGAGTAAAACTGATTAAGAAAAACTACAATTGGCAGCGCCACCTAACTCAATTTGTAGCAACAAGTAGTTTGCAGTGCATTCATTTGACATGTGACATGATTAGCAAATTGTTGAAAGTGACTTTAAATCTCTTTTTACACCTGTTTTAGAAAAAACAGTTGATTATGACCTTCAAAACATGCATATAAGACCAATAGTGTCGTTCTCAGATGAGACTAACAAAAATTTAGAAATGAGTAAAAGCTTAACTCCTGAACATTCCATGTGTTAATAAGTGCAACACCAGGGACACCACCTAAAGAAAAAGTGCAATGGGAAAGGACTATGCAGACATCGGAGGTGAATATTAAAATCTTAGAATAATTCATCACCTTCTCTTTCACATATAATTTGGGATATAAAACCATGTATTGTGGAAGGAGGTGAACTTTCCTAGAAAGTTTTACCAAAATCAAGAAAAGTGTCCTAACATGACTCAAATTCCACATGATAAAGACAACAACAAGTGTCATGAAAAGTGATGGATCTAACAAACCATGGTTTTTTTTGCACAAATGTATTGATGGAAATTTTAACTTCTTTGTGATTTTCTTTAAACTTATTGAGCAATTCTATTTGTGTCATTGGCAATATATGTTTTGTATGCTCTTCATTTTCTCTTCATACTATTCTTCATCACAACACATCCCTTGTATGTGGTGAAACACAAGTTTTTGTCAACCAATAATTACAGGGCAATTATTTAACATTTTTTACAAGTCTATCTTTGTAGGGTTGTCTAGAAATAATTTTCCAACAAACAGGTTCATCATTTGCATCTATTTGCAATTGGAACTCTCTATGTTTGTACAATGTTTTTCTTGAGGTTCCCATTGCTTTTCCCTTGTGTTGTTTCAAACGCTATTTTATATTGTTAGATGGAACAATTATTGTTTTTATTACTCTACGTGCAACACTGACATATTTTTTTTAGATTTTCCAAAAGATTTTAATGCGCCAGTTATATTCTCAAATACATTTTGTTTCACCTTTGTACCTTTTGTTGACTTTTGAATACCCAATAATGATGTAGCTTCTTTTAATTTGTTTGACCTTATTAGACCTCTCAAAAGTTGAGCTTGTGTTGCTATGGATTCATCTTTGAAAAAATTATTATACATATTCTTAACATGATATCTTATAATATGGTCAAGTTGTTACTCCCCAAATTTGTAAGTATCAACATTTTTTATTATTTAATCATAGATGTTGATATCTCCTGCATATTTCAATTCAACTTGTATTAAAAAACTAAACCAGATCATCAGTTAACTAAAATCTACAAGTGTTCATCTTGTATTATATAAATTTATGTACATACCTATAGGTGATTTGACTTCTGCTTCAATTTTGGTTTCAACAACTTTATCGATGTTATGAGGAAAATGTTTTTCTTTTTTTTTGAAAAATATTAAATTCAAATTACAATAAATTATATTAAAAATAATTTGAATTTGAACTCTCCACTTAATATAGACAATATGTATGCATACCTAGTTGGACTTCTTCTTGTTGAAAATTAGGGTGCAAAACTCTATTTACATCATCATTATTTCTTCCTTCAATATTTTCATGTTCCCGTTTCTTTCTCCAATAACGCTCTTTCGCTTGTTCATTATGACGAGTTTCATCTTGAGTGAGATCATATTTTCTCTTATGAATTTTTTTTTTGACCATGATTATTCAATCTGTAAAGGTTTTTTAAGAATTTAACATTTTATAACACGAAATAAAATTTCAAACCTCAAATATTATATCTCAAAAACACTTTGTTTAAACTTACTTCTTTATTATTATTACTTATTTTACGTTACTTATTTTACCATTTCCGAAATATTCATAATACATATTTATTATGACCCCCTTTAGGATAATTATTATACTTTCATTATTATTTTTCTTATATAAGTATTTATTACGCCCCTATTTAGGTAATTATTATACTCATTTATTATTATGTACTTATATAAATATTTATTATAACCTTTTAAGATAATTATTATACTTATTTATTATTATTATATATATATAATATGGATAAAGACATACTAATACAATTTTGCTCAAATAAATATCTATCATCTATAGGAATACAAGAGTGAAACAATCATATTGTTTCCAAATTATAATCTAAAGGAATTCATCTCCAAAGTAACAAGGATGGAAGCATTCAATTTATATAGAATCATGAAAATAGAAGGTTTAGTTTTTATTCTAAATATAATACTTGTAGGAAATGTTATTACATGTTTACAATATTACTACAAAGAGAAAATAAAAAACAACACCCTTATTCCTGAAAAATCTAAAAATATCCCACATATAGGATACTATAGGAGTTTCTCGTGGGCCGCAAAGTAAAGAGTTGTGGGGTTCTTGATGCTTTCCTTAAGGAATCCTATAAGAATTATTTATCATGGTCATTATAGGCTAGCATCACATCTACACCCATGAAATTTTTAAATGAAAACTATATGTAAACCTTTTCATAAACCTACTAGGGATTTTGTGTGTTCTATGAATACAACTATCATTAATTAGGCCTGATTTTATTCTACTCAAGGCATTCAATTATTTTATGCATAAAAAAATAAATCGATAATTCTAATAGAGAATGCTGAACTAATATATTTATGCGTATGAATAAAATCGAAGGATGGAGTTCATTAGTACTAAAATAAGATATCTCTTATATGAATGTTCAAGAGCCCCCCCTACTCCAAGCTCATCTTCCAAACTTTATCTCCAATCTCTCACCTTGCCAACCAACTAAACCCTACTATATTTCCACCCTAATGTATCCAAAGGGAACTCCAAGAACCCCCAAGATACATATACCATAACAAAGGAGTATCCAATAGAAAATATGTGAAATAAAAAAACCTCCTTCACTCAAAAGATTGTGTTGCTTTCAAACAGACAATATGGATCCCCACCATAAACAAGAACAAGCACCTAATTAAAGCTTAGGAAAACCTAAAGATATCACCACCAACTTTGTAGAATTTAAACACCTTCTAACCCAAACATTGGGTGCCTCTCATGGACACCCCTCATCTTATTTTATAATGCTCATGCACAAAGCCACATGTTTCTCATGCATAATTCCCTATTTTATAATTATCTGATATGCATATTACTACTCGCACACTCCTCTCATACTTTTATGTCCTTTCCTCTTTAAGCTAAACTCACATGTGTCTGCACATAATAATTTTATTTTTGATTAAATAAATATTTTTTAAACAAAAATGAGTGTTTCCTTTAATTTAGATGCTTCTAATGCACACCTAGTTTACTTTTCTCTAATAATAATCATATATGCATATTATATATCATAAAGATCTGACCATGCATGTCATACAAACATCAATAAATTTAATGAAATAACACTTTTCATAGAATTTCCTTATCCAATCATCATCATATCAATATCATAAATCAATATACCAAGTCATGGTACCCGATAACATCCAAGTGAATCTCAACATATTCATAAGTTATTGTTGGAAACACAGTGTTAGGATATAATTTTGGTAATAATCCTAAGTATAGAAGAAGTGCGGAGCATATAAGGAAGACTAGGGAGTGTGCAATTGTTGCATATCCAGTAGGACAGTGAGCATTCGAGGCACATCCATAGGTATAGTGCATAGTAAGAAGGAATACAACATAGACTAAGGAAGAGGGAAGAATAAAGAAGAGAAGAAATTAGGAGAAGAAAGCAGGTGAAACGGAAGGATGATAGCTCGACATTCTAAATATGGAAGGACGTGCAAAAGCAGGAAGAACAAGAAGTCAAAGTGAAAAATTAGCATGTAGATGAAAAATAAAGTAAAAGCAACCCAATAACCAGTTAACTGGAGTAATCATGCATTGTAATAGGGTTTTGGGAGGAACAAAGTAGGGTTTTAAGCCCTATATTGTATGTATAAATATGTAATGGGTTGGGAGAATAAGGGTTCACTGATTGTTGTTCCTCCTCATGTAATTGGGTTCCTATTCCTAATTGACTTTTATAGTCTGTAAAATAGAGGAATCCATGTTTGAATGTAAGAGATGATGCAAAGAGAGATAGAGGCTTGCACTGCAAAGCGGCTAGGCTCATAGAGAAGAAAGATAACCATGAAATGTCTTTGTAAGCGTAGTGTGCAAGCCATAAGCAATTGAAAAATGCATAATAAAAATGTAATTGACATATCCTAGAGTTGTGTAAACCACATTAAATCTTGTGTTACATGTCTGTTATATGATTGTTCATGGATTGTGTTTATGCATATTAGATTATATTTGTGTTATGCATAATCATTGCGCAATAATCATGAATGTTATAGTAATGGGTTATCTGGTAAACTGGAATCTAATGATTGTATGAATATGAAATCACTAAGTAGTTAATAGAGAAAAATGATAGAATTAAGCATACATAACTAATAATGAATAATGAATAGAATGATCACCTCCCATTCCCTCACTACTGCAAAAACTTGGTTCTTACAGTCTCAATAGATACCTCGGGTGAGACTTCATTTGCACAAGTAGGTGATGCTAAAAGGGCTAGCGTCTGGTGTGTTTTGTTGGTCAAAGATAACTCGAACCCTGGGTCTTACAAACCATGCAAAGTTCCAGCAAATTTTTCCGTTATCAGGACCTATAATTTGCGGTTGAGGGAATGTTTTGGAGGCCGACTAAGAAAGATACCTCATAATGGTTGGAAAGGAAGGAAAGAGAGTTTTATCGACAAGAGAACTAAATTCCTTGGATGAGTGACAAGAAATGGATGAAAAGTTATGTGTACATAGAAATGTATGAAATTTTCTTTGGCAAATTTCCAATTATTCTGATTGAGTGGATAGAAATATTAGTGGAGAATACTAGAAGGTACAAAAATCCAACACCGAGTAATTGGAATCCTAAGTTCTTAAGACATTTGAATTACGTAAGTAACCCAACTACTAGTGCAATCAATTTTTTGTTGGATAGCATACTAGGAGGATACATTATAGATTTTGTTGTAGATTGTAACCTATCATACAATGTTGCAAAAAGGGACTTTTTCAAGGGAAGGCACAAAAGTTTCATGAATTCATTCAGTACATGAATAAATATGTTGTTGTGTGAGAAGTTCATAATGATGATGCAATCTGATTGCTAAGGGGGTTTGTGCACATAGGGGAACTGGGGGATGAAAAAATGATAGTTTGAGGATGAGTGAAGGAAGAAATGAAGAAGGAAGGGAGGGACTGAGGATGCAAAAATAAGTTATACCAGAGGAAGAAGAAGAATTTGGGGAACTACGGGAGGAAGCAGGTACAAGAGGCAAAAGACTGGGGCTGGGAATGGAGAGCCACACAGTGAGACAGAGGGGAGAGGACCTTGTGCAATAATCCAAATTTTGGAGATACCACACATAAGAGGAGAGGAAGAGGAGTTCCATTCTAGTCCAGTGATAGAAGAACCATTAATTCCTACTTAGATTGAGTCCTCCATTGAATCCATGAACTCCTATCAGTCACCACAATCAAATATAATAGTTGAAGACTTATCAAAAGAACTTATATTTAGCTAGGAAAGACAGGGTAGTAGCAGTTAGAGTAGTGGGAGCAATGCGCAGAGTCAAAATCAAAGTCAAAGTCAACCAATATCAGCAAGAGGAGGGACTAAAAAAAGAAACATGGAAGGGTTAGAAAACACCCTTAGATTGTCTAAGTTCCAGGGAGTTGGGTTAGAGGACCCATAAAAAAAAAATATATTATGTGAAACAATTTGGGCCACTAAGAACGTACATGATGAGGTTGTGAATATTGCATAGTTAGGAACAACATTTAGGGGTCGTGCATTAGTCTGGTACATGAAGCTACAGAGTACCACATGTACAGGACAAGATAGGATTTTGGCAGAGATAAGGCAAGCATTGTTGAAAGAGTTCAAGAATACAAAGTCAAAGTCGCAGTACATTACAGAACTAAAGGAGATTAAACATGTGCAAATAGATTCAGTATGGGATTTCGATCATAGGTTTAAGGATATAATGGGTAGACTAGTTTTCTAGATATTTGATCAACAACATCAAGAATGGTTTATTGCAGGGCTTCTACCACACATTCGTAGACCATTAATACAACAAAATATTGTGTCACATCCTGAAGCACTGGAAATTGAAATGAAATTGGAATCATCCCCTGTAGGATACAATGGATGGGTGGTTCAAGTTTAGACACAATTGGATGCTTTGAAAATTTAACTGCAAGAACATACAAAAGGAATGGAGAAACAAGATAAATTATGGTGTACCAAATATAGGAATGAAATCCATCATAAGGATGAATGCCGAACATTCATGCAGTACTTGGAAATTGTAGCACTGAATACATTACCAAAAGGGGGGTATTGTGATATATGTAAGAAATGGGGCCATCACCCAACTGAGTGTCTATTACTGCAGAAGTATCAAAGTACACCAAGGAATTTCTTTTGCAATTTTTGCAAGTCGATTGGACATGAAGAGAAGGATTTTTGTGCATTCTATTTGATGAGGGAGCACACATCGTATATCTACAAGATTCAGGAAGAGAATTTTGTAGTAGAAGGGGGTGGTATGCAATATAATAATCAAAGAGGATTTAATATGGGAGTAGAGGAAACTTTGGTAGAGGTCAAGGTAGAGGACATTTTGGTAGAGGAGGAAGAGGATTGATAATATGATATAACTATAATCAACCAGGAAACTTGGCCTGCAACTTCATGAATCCATGTACAATGTGCACATATTGTAGAGCATTGGATCACACGAAAGAAAATTGTCCTCAACTAGTTGTGAAATGGCATGCCAGAGTAACTAGAATCAGAATACAAATCAGAATGTGTAGAATATATGAATAGAAAAACACAATGAAGGACCAAGAGTAGCAGTTGTTACACGTAGAGGAGCTAGAACATGCACTGATATGATGACTAGAGGGAAGCAGACTGAGCATTGGGTAAGGAATTCAACAGGGCCCTTGCCAACTTTAATCCTCAACAAGAAAATGAGACATATCAGAGGGAAAGAAAAGAGGTACTTGGAAAATAATGGAGAGAATTAACATTATATGTGCCTCATGATTAAGATCTTGTTATGCCAGAGAAATCGACTAGAAAGGTAAGCACGCTAACAAAATTCTTGAGGATTTGTGTAGAGCTAATGAAATATGAAACTACAATGAGTACATTATATGACATGGTTGATCACTGTACAAGAGGACGAGAAACTCCTATCTCAAAAAGCGTAGTAAATCATGTATTGTGCAGGAAGAGAACCAATGGAGAATTCAGATTTAGTGTGCAAATTGGGGAGTATGATGTGGATACTGTCATCTTGGACTTGGAATCTGATGTGAATGTTTTTCCTAAGATGAAATGGGAGATTATGGGAAAACCCAAATTAGTATGGTCTCTTATTCAACTAAGGCTCACAAATCAGCACAAAATAGTACTGATTAGTCATTTGACAGGAGTACCTGTGAACATAGATGGGGTGCACAACATGGAAAACTTTGAAGTTATTGAGATCGTGGATTACATTCAACCATATCCAACACTGATGGGACTGAAATGGGATTTTGATAACCAATAGATCATAAAATTAAAGAGGAGGGAGATGATATTTGAGGTTGGAGAATTGAAAGTTATTGCACACTTGGACCGATTAGAAGGAAATAGATACATAGATCCAACAAAAGGAAATGGCATTGACAACTTATATAACATGACTGCATGGATGGATGATTGTGTCAACCCGACTAAAGATGGTGCAACAATTTGGATAAGTGTCAGTTCGTGTGCATAAGACTCATAAGAAGGTCTAGAGAATTGGAAACAAAGGATGCATGAAGTGTCAACTAGACGATGAGCACACATAACCCGATCCTTGTGATGGATTGGAACAGAGCTATGTGATCCACCCAAGTATGATGGATTAAATGATATAAGTTTTTTTGTAAAGGAATTTGAGTTGCATGTACTGGAACAACAAAGGATGTTGGGACTAGATGTTTTCCTAAAAGCGAATCCAGCTAGATGGTGGGTTTCACATAGGGAAGGGATGAAAGATTGGTCACAATATAGAAGACTAATGCAAATAAGGTTTTTAACTGAGGTATAAAACATTATGTAGAAGTATACAGGATAGAGTGACCCAACATCTCATGTTGAGCAGTGCAAGGTTTTATGGAGCTTAGTGCCGTAAATATAATGGACACTCATATTTGTACCCATGCTAGACACAATTCCAAAGAACTAGTATTTGGAATTGGAAATGCACAGGGAGACAACACGATGGGAAGATATTTCCCAGAGGTTCAAAGTCACATTTACATATGAACATGAATCTTCATCAATATATGTAGTGCTACAAGATATTCAAACAAAGGTCTTCTCAAAACAAGGGTCGATGGAGGTGGCATCAATGTGCAATGCGCACAGAGCCAATACAATGTTTCATGAGTTATTGGAATGCTACAATGTGGCTAAGGAAGAACATGATGAAGAAGATCCTAGGAAAGTAAAAGTACCTGAGAAATAAGGAGAACGAGTAGTAGAAGGGCCATAGCTTGAGTCCTCTGCATACACACAACCTATAAAGATGCATAAGGTAAACATTGGGATGGAAGAGAATCCCATGTTTGCATAGATAGGAGATTATCAAAGTGATGAGATAGTAGAGAAGATTACAGACTTAGTATGAGAATATCAAGACCTATTCTTGATGACATTTTTAGAGATGAAGGGGATAGATGGGAACATAGATGAGATGAAGATTCCACTGAAACCAGGAGCTAAGCCAGTATGACAATGTCCTCACAAGTTAAATATGAAGTACAAAGAGAAGGTGAAAGTTGAAATAGACAGGATGTTGGACGCAAGAATTATTGAACCGGTAGAATAATCTTAGTGGGTTATTCCAATTGTAGTACAAGAAAATAATATAGCAGGAATCATGATATATGTGGATCTAAGAAAGTTGAATGATGTGTGTTTACATGACCCATTCCCAACACCATTCATATATGAGGTACGATAGAACTTAGGAGGACAAGAAACCTATTCTTTCATAGATGGATTCTTGGTGTACCATCAGATAAAAATTGCATAGGATGGTCGACACAAGACTACTTTGTGACAAAGTGGGGGAGTTATTGGTATACAATAATGCACTTTGGACTAAATAATGCCCCAAAAGTATTTTATGGAGTTGTGGTAGCAACGTTCAAGGAATTTTTTCATAAGTTCCTGCAAGTATACTTAGATGACTGGAATGTGTTCATTCTACTAAAGGATCACATAGAATTACTCAAAATGATGTTGGATAGGTGTAGATAGTGTCAGATTTTGATGAACCTAAAGAAGTGTATTTTTTGTGCATCGTTTGGAATTTTGTTGGGACATGTAGTCTGCAACAAAGGATTGTTAGTAGATCCAGCCAAAATTGCAATAATTATGGAGTTAGAACCACCTACATCAGTTAGACAGTTGAGGGAAACATGCGAGAAAAGTAGGTGTGCTTGTTTAACCATAGACAAAATAGAAATATTGCTACCCAACGATAGGCTGAAGCCACCCTCGAGCACCTTAACCTTGACAGAGAATAATTTTGGAAGAAAACCCTAGGCCTAATAGCCAATCAAGATAGTGTATCACTCTCCATAGTTAGCATACCAAGAAGAAATTCCAAACCATAACCAAGAGAGAGTCCAAGACTGGAAAAAAAATACAAGTTGTAGTAGGTGCAGTTGCAACTACTCTCTAGACTTGCGCACAGCTAGATTTTTGTAGTTGCGAGCTCTATGTGTCAAATGAGCTCCGGCATTTTGTATTCATACTACTCTTCCTTAGTTGTCTGGGCCAACTTCTCATTATGGAGGCTAATAACTCAATATTAAATATTTCCTTTAGTCGACTTGTTTTCTAGGGTGATGTCTAATGCTTTAAGGTTTCTTCTTGCTTCCCAGAATATTCTATTCTTGTCAGGGTTACATGTGGAGGTTAATACCTCTTGCAGCTACCATAATATCAACACTCCCTCCTAGCTAGGGAGGTATTGAAAGAAATGGTCTTGAGCACAAACATACCATTCAATCAGTAGCATAATCATAGCCATACAGGCTATCTCATGATTAGATCATGAGCACCATCATCACTATCAGTTTTATATGATAG
>JASDQU010371909.1:54130-67486 GCA_032191745.1 Picea mariana | reverse complement strand
GGTAAGCATGTGTTGTGCAATTTAGGGTTATTACAATGTTGGACACAAGAATTATTGAACCGGTAGAATAATCTTCGTGGGTTATTCCAATTGTAGTACAAGAAAATAATACAGGAGGAATCATGATATATGTGGATCTAAGAAAGTTGAATGATGTGTGTTTACATGACCCATTCCCAACACCATTCATAGATGAGGTACGATAGAACTTAAGAGGACAAGAAACCTATTCTTTCATAGATGGATTCTCGGTGTACCATTAGATAAAAATTGCGTAGGAGGGTCGACACAAGACTATTTTGTGACAAAGTGGGGGAGCTACTGGTATACAGTAATGCCCATTGGGTTGAATAATACCCCAGAAGTATTTTATAGAGTTGTGGTAGCAGCGTTCAAGGAATTTTTTCATAAGTTCCTAAAAGTATACTTAGATGACTGGAATGTGTTAAGTCTACTAAAGGATCACATAGAATTACTCAGAATGATGTTGGATAGGTGTAGATAGTGTCAGATTTCGATGAACCTGAAGAAGTGTATTTTTTGCACATCGTTTGGAGTTTTGTTGGGACATGTAGTCTGCAACAAAGGATTGTTAGTAGATCTAGTGAAAATTGCAATAATTATGGAGTTAGAACTACCTACATCAGTTATACAGTTGAGGGAAAAATGTGATAAAAGTAGGTGTGCTTGTTTAACCATAGACAAAATAGAAATATTGATACCCAACAATAGGCTGAAGCCACCCCTGAGCACCTTAACCTTGATAGATAATAATTTTGGAAGAAAACCCTAGGCCTAATAGCCAATCAAGGTAGTGTATAACTCTCTAGAGTTAGCATACCAAGAATAAATTCCAAACCATAACCAAGAGAGAGTCGAAAACTGAAAAAAAAAAAAATACAAGTTGCAGTAGGTGCAGTTGCAACTACTCTCTAGACTTGCGCACAACTAAATTTCTGCAATTGCAAGCTCTGTGTGTCAAATGAGCTCCGAAGTTTTGTATTTATACTACTCTTCCTTAGATGTCTGGGTTGACTTCTCATTATGGAGGCTAATAACTCAATATTAATATTTCCTTTAGCTGACTTGTCTTCTAGGGTTATGTCCAATGCTTTAGGGTTTCTTCTTGCTTCCCGAAATATTCTATTCTTGTTAGGGTTACATGTGGAGGTTAATACCTCCTGCAGCTACCATAATATCAACACTCCCTCCTAGCTAGGGAGGTATTGAAAGAAATGGTCTTGAGCACAAACATACCATTCAATCAGTCACAAATGCATAGCCATACAGGCTATCTCATTATTAGATCATGAGCACCATCATCACTATCAGTTTCATATGATCGCATCAACTACATCATCTCTCAAATCCATACTCCATATGAGTAATCACACATGATGTTGAATAAGTCACTCACAAGAGTGATTCAAGAACTATTCTTCTAATCTGGACATATGTCCTAGAAGAATAATTATTCCAACAAATGTTGAAAGCCACACCATGGGCTACAAGGACTATTCTTCTAATCCATACATACATCCTAGACGAATAAATGTCCTGGACCATTTTTTGTCTGGAGAATGTATGTCCATTATCACACTAATTACCCATATATCTGATAATCATTTTCAACACTATTGATAGTCTACATGGAAATCATAACAATGTCATTCAATAGAACACAACTGTGTCTTTCCATAGTAGTACACAACTATTATCCAGTGGTACACAACCACACCAAGTAGCACATGGCTACTTAATCAGTGACACATAGTCACAACCAACGAAACACATCCACCACAATAGCATACATCTACTGTCCAGAGACATACAGTCTCCATAGAAATCATATCATCTGATATCAACCTGCATAAAAAAAATATCATGATATAAACTGAGTCATATGGGCCATTCTTCCACCCACATCTATGAGATATGGAAGAGCATCTTCCTTCAGAATGTAAAACATCAGCCATGGGCTATCTGGACTATTCTTCTCACACATAGAAGAATAATTGTCCCTAATTTTTGAGCCTAGACCATTCACCTAATTGGGCCATTCCTTTGGCACTAATCATAGTGCAACCTAGAGAGAATGACTCTTCCCTAGGGAATGCTTTTCCTTGATTGCTAAACCTATACCTTTCACCTAATTGGTCAATTCCTCTAGCACTAATCATAGTGAAACTTGGATGGAATGAGTTTTTCCCAGGGAATGACTGTCCTGCACCAACCTCCAAAATGGACCATTCTTCGAAACTACTCACAACTGTGAACTTCAAAAGAATGACTGCCTCGCAAAGAGGACCATTCTACTTGACCATTTCTCAGGAGTTACTACCAAGAAGAATGGTTGTCCTAGACCATTCCCCCACACTAGACACAAGGGGAATCATTGTCTATGGTACATCAACAATATATCAAACCATTTTCATTACGAAAATAATTGTCCGATATAGACCATTTTTTGAACTGGAAAATGCCTATCCATCAGAAATCTCAAACCACTTTCCAAACTGGAAAGGAATTGCTCATTCTGGACCATTTTTCGAACTGAAAAATGATTGTTCGTAAATAAATAACACATCGTTTCTCCCTCCCAACCTGGGAGTAATATCTTCCTTTTTCAATAAGTCATGTCCATGAACCCCAGTTTGTTTCTTAAGTACACAAACTTTTTCATCTTGGACAAAGGCTTTACCAAAATATATGTTATCTTCTCATTGGTAGAGATATATTGGAGAAACACTTCTCTTTTCTGGACTTCATCACGAAGAATGTAATGCTTGATCTCAATGTACTTCAGTCTTCTATGAAACACTAGTTTTCTCTTAAGGATTTCATATAGCTCTGGTCATTACAATATATCATGGTTGAATTCAACACTTATGTTTCCTGCTAGCTCATGACATCGTGGCAAGGCTCAAACTGAAACATATCCAAGTAGCACTTCTTCTATCATCATGAGAGTTTACCATGGATTAACAATCCATCATCCCAGACTTCTAAGTAATTATTTTGATACACTATCTCTGTCATAGAAAGTTTTCACCACGCTTTTGTTGTATATGAGATACTTTGCATCAGGTTATTTGAATCCATACAGGTCTTCTCATATCTGCATACATGGGTCTCTTTCAGTTATAAGCTTCTTTCTCACTTTCTTTATTGGGAAGAACAATATTTTACATGTAAATTCCAATCCATGGATACTACAAGAGGTATATCTTGAACAAGTTGTTGTCGTAGTCTTCTCCCTCCTTCTGGGAAAACCTATGAATCTTGCAATGCTTCCATTCATAAGTATTTTTCACACTGTTCTTTATCATAACTTCCATTTTTTCTACTTGATTTCTTCTTAGTGAGTTCAAACCATGCTGGTAGTCTTGTGATTCTCGGTATAATAATTGGTTGTTCTGGTTTTTCTTTCTTTCTTGGAATCTTCATGTTCTTCCTCATGTATCTCTTTAGATCTTGGGTCCATGGGTATTCTATATATTTCATTCACTAAAGATTCCAACTTCTTCCTTTCATCATAGGATCATGGATGTATATGGACAACCATGATACCTTAAGGCTTCTGTTCGAATAATAATTTTTCTAGACTCAAACTAGACACATGATGCTTTTCATGGTTGCTACTTTCAATGGGAACATGGGTAGATAATTCATAATCCTCAATGGATCATACTATTTAGGATTATCTCCCTCCTAATTATTGCTTAATGCATTAATGAATTCTCTTCTTTTGGAATTCTGTAATCATGTCCCTCCATCTAAGATAGTCCACACTTATGTCTGCATTCTTATTGCCTTCTGCAAGGTGTCACAAATCTTTTTCTAATTTCTTCTTGGTTGTTGACTTCTTTATGCTTTGTCTTCTCCTGGGTCTCTTCATGTTTGATTCTAATTTTGGCTTATTTGGTAGTTGTTACTTATATAATAGCTTCCATGGGAATTTTTACCAAAGATTTTCAACATACTTCATCTTTTCATGCATATTACTTGACTTGTAGTCATCGTAATAACAATCCTTATCCTTTTATTCTTCCATAGGTATTGTTCCCCTTGAACATATTTCCTTCTAAGAAATAGATATACATGATTTGTATAATAACTATGTAAACATGGCATATACTAGAGATTTGAAGAATATTGTTACCTTGACTTAGAAGAAGAAGTATGTTTTATCCTTCTTGACTTTCTTTGAGGGTTACCTTTCTTTGACGACTGTTGATTTGTCTGTTTCCTTCCTTTTATTTAAATCAGGACAATGGTTCCTGTAGTGACCATATTTTTGGTAGTTCAAGCATTGTAAATTTGACATATCCTTTTATTTATTTGGTTTCTTCCTTGAGCCAAACTTCTTCTTATTCCTAAAATTATTGAACTTTGTTGTGAAATCTTGATCATCGTATTTCTTTTGGGATTTCTCTTTTGTGTTAATCCTTGATTATTACTGTGCAGAAAAATTCCATAGTTCTTCAAATGTGGGATACTCATTTGTTGTGTTCATGCTTGCAGAAAATGAATCCCATGTCTTGGGAAGACCATTGAGTACTATATTTACTAGTTCCTTCTCTGAAATGATTTCTTCAATAGCTTGTAGTTGATCTCTGAACTGAGAGATTATCACAAGGTATGATGTTATGTTTTCATCATCATTCATTTTCATGTCGCAGAGCTCATTCTTCAAACTCATTACTTGTCCAATGTTTCTTATTGAGAAGAGGTTAGTTAGGGAATTTTACATCTTCTTAGATGAGTCAGGATGAGAGATGTAGGGTATCAAGTGTTATACAACTGAGGGGGGGGTTGAATCAATTGTTACTATGCTTAGACAATTATAACCATTTTAAACTCATTACAGAACACTCAATGATGATCACAATAATGCAGGGAAGTAAGCAATAGAGTATTCAGCGTCCATCACACACATGAAGCACACAGAGATAGATATTCCTGAGGAAACCCATAAAGGGAGAAACCCTCTTCTTCTTAATATGATAAGTAGTCTTTATTCTCTTTACATTATCATTCTTATGAGGACTAACTCATTCTGAGGCTACCACCTCTTTTTTACAAGCTGCAACTTGCTGAGAGCACCAACTCTCTGGTTTCTCTAGCACCCAGTAGAAGGAAGCACCAACTCCCTGAGTGTTCCAACACCAACTGGATAAAAGAACCAACTTCCAATCACACAGGAACCAACCTGTATAACAGAGAACCATAGTTCTCCCTTGCACCACCCTACCACCCTGGTTTTTATGGAATCAACCAGATGGAAGCTACAATTCCCTGTGTTCAAGAAAACACTTGAAAATCTGAGGACAACAGTCCTCCCCCGCACCACCCTGCCACCCTGAAATATAAATCTTTGTTTGTTGGAATCTATTACAGTGATACAATATTTATCAATATCTTACCAGTCTCATCATTGTTCTGCTACACTTCTTTGATCTTCCTGCATCAGTGTTCACCTCCACGCATATTAGCGTCTTTGTTCATCTTTTCTTCTTCATTTCATACTCTGTTTCGTATGTTCATTCTATGCGTTGCGCCTCTTATATACTCTTCTAGTCCTCTGCACAACCACCTTCTCCATGCATGCAGAAACTATCACAGAGCACTGCCTCTCTTCTCTATTCTGCATGTTATTCACATGTCGAGTCCTCTACCAGATCATCCTGGCAACTCTTCGTCTTCTCTGGTAGTTATGCTCAGTATGTTCACCATAAATGGTCATTCATCCTGCGATTCATTTGGCATCACTGGCAGTAATAGTCTTTGACACTTTTCAATCTATCGATTGTCTCTTCATTCCACTGATAGTTACCTCAAGTCTCTTTATCTTCTTTGGTGATCACCCTGAAGCCTCTTCGAATTCTCTGGCAGAAACAATCAGTGGTTTCTGGCAGTTACCCAGAGAACCTTTGCATTCTCATTCCTTTGGTGCCTTTTCCCTTTCTGAGAAAACTACACAGTGGGTGCTCACTTTTTTGGCTAGGCCCCTTCCTTTCATGTGACCATGATATGTGACCACAAACCTGACCAAAAGGATCTTCACAATGTCGGACATCGAATATTCAGTTGTGATTTGCCTTGATTATCCCAACTCTCGATCTCCAATGTGGAGGCTAGCGACGTGCAAGATCCTCCCTTAACCTTCATTGATGTGACCACTAGCTAATCAAATGGCCACTTAGAGATCTTAGTGATCTCTGAAGTGGAGCCTAGCAACATGCTAGCTCCTCCTTTAACTTTCCACTGATATGACATTGGTTGTGACTAGGGGCCAAGCAAAAGGATGGTTCACGTTTCACGAACTTGTGAACTTCGTCGTGCCTAATCAATGGTCCACTCTCTCCCTTTGATCGACGATTGTGATAAAATCATGACCTTGCGTGTCATGTGTTTGAACATGAGCCAACCCCGAATCCTCAAACTCCTAATTCTTGATTCAGCGTTCTTTGTTAGATCAATGGCCCACAACCCTCTGTGATCCAACGATCCAAATATTATTGGGACTTCGCGTTTCGTGAAGTTGGAGGACTACTCACCTCCCTTCTACCGACTTCTGATTTTATGAAACCTACTCCAGACCAATGATCCATGATCCTTAGTGATCCAATGGCTTAGATCATATCGGGACTTCATGTTTCGAGAATTTGGAGGACTACTCACCTCCCTTCTTCTAACTTTCAATTTTCCGAAACTACTTTATTGACTGCTACATGTCCTTCCCAAATGAATGGCTACGATTTCTACGACTCCCAGCTCCTCAGGCATTTTCATCCTTCCTTCCCGATATTTGCAAGTGTTAGATCAACGGTTCACAAATCCCCATGATCTAACAGTCTAGATCAACTCGCGAACGCAGACATCGTGAGTTCCTACAACTCTCACCTTTGGATTTTCCATTTCACGAGTCAGCGAAATGTTTATCTCTCGCCATGTGTCCTCTGGATCCAATGACTCAAATCTCATCGTGACTTCAAATTCACAGAGTTGGAGGATGGATCTCGACCATTACCCTCTTCATATTTATACTGGATCCAATGACTGTTGGTCCTCGATGCTCATATCCAATGGATTAGACCTGTACTTCTCCTCTGCACTTCCTCTGGCCACTAGACTCTGATCTAATGGACATTGGGTATTCTGGATTGGTGATCCAACAACCACTGTCGCCCCTCCTCCTGAGCTTATGCTTCCTCCCAACTTGGAAGTATTTCTAAGTGTTAAAGGCCTCGACCTTTGATCCTTTTGGGATTCATGATGACTTTGGGACTCATCTACATTTCTGAAAAAATCTATCTCTCCTAATATTTGGCAATGAAGTTAACCTCAGCCCTGACACACACTTACGCTCTACGTGAAACTCTGCGCTATTCCTCCTAAGATTTGATTTCACACTATGCCAGTAATCATGCCATCGTTATTGTTGTTCATTATTTTAGACATTCCATCGTCACTATTGTTCTTTCCTGTAGACATGCCATCATCGTTGTTTTTCTTTCCATCAATGACAAGAACATTCTACCTGTAAACATGCAAACAATATCCCCCTTTGGCATTGATGGCAACCCTGAATGACTGCACTATTCTACTTAGACCTCCAACTGTAGCATGACCACATATTTTCTCCCCCTTTGACATCAATGTCAAAGAAAACATGCTCCCCCTGAGTTGGTGCAATACTTTTTGAAGGTATCAGATATTCAACCAACACATACTCCCCCTGACAGGATGGGCTCTCTTAGGTTGATAATGGGGTCACGCCCAATTTCTGGCATAGATACTCAAACTAAGTTGTTGCAAGAGGTTTAGTGAAGATATCAACAATCTGATATTTGGATGGAATATAATGCCAAGAAACAACAATGTTGATCACTTGTTCTCTCAATAAGTGATACTTGATGGGTATATGCTTGGTCTTGGAGTGAAATACATGGTTCTTTGTGTAAATTCTAACCTTGTACAATATCTACTAAAAACTGAAATTCAGAAAAGAACAGAAAAGATACAATGGAAAATACAAACATTACACAGAGATTTATCACCTAGAAACCCAAACTGGGAAAACCAGCATATATTATATTCATACATTCTAATACATTGTTTACAATACAATATACATATAGGAGCCAACGACATCCAAAACCCTAACCCAATGACCTAGATTAGTCCAAAACCCTAATTCCTTAATCGAAAATAGAAAACCATCGAAAAAAAACCATGTGCCGAAAAACCATCTAAATAAAATGTGGTCCCGGAAATATGTCATCCTGGTAATATGTCGTCCTGGTGCGAAAAAAAAATTTGGGGGTGCTACCCCCAAACCCTCCTCTAACCCCCCTGCAGGCCCGGCGTAGACGCTCAGACACTACTACTCGTGCAGATAATATAACACATACCCAACACTTTGACACACTGATTGCACTGGTATTGTCACAATGAATTGGGATCGGTGCAATATATTTTACCTCCAAGTCTGCAAGTGTCTGAATAATCCACAATACTTGGGTACAACAAGTGGTAGCTACAATTTATTCAACTTCTATAGTTGATAAGGAAATGGAACCTTTCTTCTTGCTCAGCCATGCTACAAGGGAATCTCTTAAGAAGAATGCACCTCCACTTGTTCTTTTCCTTTTATCCACACAGTTATCCCAATCAACATATGAATAGACCTATAGTTGAAAATTTTGATTCCTAGGATACCATAGGCCATAGTTCATTGTCCCTTTCAAGTATATGAATATTATTTCGATGAAAACTAACAAATGACTCTATTTAGGTGTAGACTGATTCCTTCCTAACATTCCAACATCATGCATAATGTCTGGACGAGATGTTGTGATGTACAATAGGCTACCTATCATAGACCTCTATGAACTTTGATCAACATCAGGTGAGTCATCATCCTTTCTAAACTTACATCCAGTGACCATAGGTGTGCTCATAGGTTTAGAATCTTCCATTTGAAACCTTTTCAAGATTTCTCTTAGATATTTTCCTTAAGAAATAAATATTCCTGCAGACCTCTGAGTAATTTTCATACAAAGGAAAAATGACAGTCCCCCTATCATAGACATTTCAAATTTAGACTACATGGTAGAAAAAAACCATTGTACCAATGAAGCATTATTACTATTGAAGATGATGTTATCTACATAGACCAACACAATGAGAAAATCATTACCCTCTATTTTGATATATAGATTGTTGTCAACTGTTCCTCTCTTGAACCCTTTGTTTTTAATATATGTATCCAGTCTGTAATACCAGGCATGAGGAGATTGTTTCAACCCATATAAGGCTTTCTTCAGCTTGCAGACAAATTCAGGGTTATCTAATAGTTGGAAACCCTCTGGTTGTTTCATATAGACTTCTTCTTTTAGATCTCCATTTAGAAAATTTGACTTGACATCCATTTCATAGACTTTAACTGTTTATGACAAGCATAGGCAAGAAAAATTCTAATAGCTTATAATCTTGCTATGGGCGCAAATATTTCATCAAAATCTAGTCCTTCTATTTGACCATATCCTTTGTAGACTAATCTAGCCTTATTTCTTACAATATTTCCTTGCTCATTCATCTTATTTTTGTAGACCCATTTTGATCCTGTTACATTTTTATCTGTTGGCCTAGGAATAAGTTCCCAAGTGTCATTCTTTTCAATTGGTCTAGTTCCTCATTCATTGATTTTAACCAATTTACATCTTTACTAGCTTCATTAAAGTTCTTGGGTTCCACCATGGATATGAAGGCTATATGTGATTTCTTGATGTTTTTGATTATCCTTCTCATGGTTTGTACACCTTTGTCTTTCTCACCAATTATCTAACTTGTAGGATGATTCTTTTGAGTAATTATGGAGGAAGGATTTGATGTTGTGTGTTGAATTGAGTCTGCCTGAGTATTTGTATATTCATTTGACTTAGAGTATTCTTTCTTTGATTCTTGGACCTGTTCATATTTAGCTTCAGTTTTGTCCTTTGTAACAGACTCAATATTTCTCACCTCTCTTACTGGGACTCCTTCATCAACCTTTAAATCAATGCAATCAACTAATTTATGAAATATTTTATTAAAGAATCTATATCCTTTACTATTGGTAGCATATCCTAAGAAGATGCCTTCATCATCCCTATCATCATACTTGCCAAGGTTTTCATTATTATTCTTTATGTAGCACTTACTCCCAAATACTTTGAAGTGTTTGATTGAAGCAGGTCTTCCATACCACATTTCATAAGGTGTCTTTTCACTATGTGTTCTGAGGTGGGATTTGTTAAGAACATGGATTGATGTGTGTATTGCTTCCACCCAGTAGGTTTGACCAATGTTATTCTCATTCATCATTGACCTGGCCATTTGTTGAACTATTCTGTTTTGCCTCTCAACTAATACATTTTGATGTGGATTTCCTAGGATGGTGTATTCTCTCTTGATCCCATGTTTATCAAATAATTCCTTGAAATCACTTGACATAAATTCTCCTCCTCTGTCAAATCTTACAAACTTTAATCTGTTGCCTGTTTGATTCTCAGTTAAAGCCTTAAATATTTTAAATTTCTCAAATGCTTCATATTTTTCTTTGAGAAAAGCAACCCAAGTCAGTCTGGAGAAATCATCAATGATCAACATGACATAGTCTTGATGGTCCACATAAATCCATACAAACTAATTGGAGTGGTTTCTCTGTTGAAGTAGAGCTCTTGGATTTAAATTGTGTCCTGCTTAGCTTTCCTACTTGGCATGGTTTACACACATAATCTTGTGTATTTGATATTCTTGGAAGATCTTTCACTGCCTCAATCTTTTTGAGCTTGATTAAGTGATCAAAGTTTATATGTCCAAGTCTCCTATGCCATAACTAGCTTTCATCATGTTTGCTTAGATGACACTCTTCTCTATCTTCATTCATCAAATATACATTATTATCTATCCTTATGCCTTTATCCACCACTTGTCCTAGCTTTATAGACTTTATCTTGCAATCCTTGGAAGTGAACACCACTTCACATCCTTTGTCACACATTTGAATTACACTAAGAAAATTATGTTTCATCCCATCTACAAGTAGAACATCTTGGGACTTTCCTTTTCCATCACTTAAACTCACCATCCCTTTACACTTGATTTTACTTGGAGCATCATTTCCAAAGGTTACATTTCCTGATTTTCTTTCACTTAGAGACATAAACTTACTTTTTTCTCCCGTCATATGTTTGGAACATCCAATGTCAATATACCAAGGGTTCTTTTGCATTTGAGATGACAACACTAATCAACACTTGTCATTTTCTTTCTTCTTCCAAACCTTGACATTTTCAGCAGAGCGATTCAAATGAGGCTCATATTTTCTTAAGAGACAATCTTCATATTTATGTCCATAATTATGGAAGGTGTGACATTCTAGTTCATTGAATAAAGGATCATAACGATTGTTATGATTAACTTGTGTCTTTTTCCCAACCATCACATGATTTGCACTATGTGGTTGTTTGTTACTTGGTTGTCTCATTCTTTGTTGTGGCAGATATCTATTCCTTGAGTGTTTTGAATGCTCATATCTAAATCTTAAAGAAAATTTTACAACTTTGTGTCCAAAGTTAGAACAAAAAAAAGAATATCCATAGAAAATTCCTTTGTACCTGGAAAATGGTTGTCTTCTTTGAGCATATTGATTTCTTCCATGCTGATGATTTATTTGAGTAGAGGGTGTATTTTTTCTTTGTTCTACAGGTTCAGTTTTGGGACTTTTTCTTTCACTCTTCCTTGGAGGCTGATTATCTTCCTTGGAGGCTGATTATCTTCCTTTGTTTTTCCATATTTATTGTTGTCAATGAATGTATATTCGACAAACTTGATGGATTCTTTGTTGCTTGACTGACCACTACTTGATCCTTCTTCATAAACCAAACTAGTTTTCAAATTTTCATTCCTTTGATGATTCAGAATGATGGTTAATCCTTCTGAGGCTTTAATGCTTGGAAGATTTTGTAGATACAATACTTTAAATTTCTCCATCTCTTTTCTGGTTTTTACTACCTCCTCTTCCAAGGCTTCACATCTTCCTTTCTTCTCTGATAATTGTTGTTTCAAAACATCCTCTATTTTCTTTTCCTCTTCTAATTCTACTTTTAGCAGGGAAAAGTCTTGAACAAGTTTTTTCCTATCTTTCTTGAACTGTATCAACAACATTTTTTTCTTTTTCTTCTTAAATCTGAGTCTATCAATTTCTTTTAGTGAACTGATCAATTATCCTTCCAAGTCAACCACAACTTATTCTTCATTAGCATCATTTCTTGTTCTTTCATTATTATAATCCTCTTTGGCCATAAGCATAAATTCATTAACCGTATCTCACAATCAGAATCACTATCTGTGTCTCCTGAAGAATCATCATTGTTTACACATAAACTTTTCTTTTTACCAAATCTCTTGGATTTATACTTCTCTTCACCTTTAGGGTTCTGGTCCTTGTTATTGTGTGTACATTTAGATGCAAAGTGACATATATTTCCACAGTTAAAACATTTGAAGGGGCAACATGCCTTGGTACTTGCCTGATCCTTTCTTTAGTCTTCTCACAAATTTTGCTTCAATTTCATCAGGCTTAGAATCCTCATTCTTATCTTCTTTAAATTATGATTCTCTAGAGGTGGATTTATCTTTACCTATCCTCATTTCATATGCAGTCAACATTCCTAGAAGTTAATCAAAAGGCAAATATTTTAGATCATTAAGTTCTTCTATAGCATAGACCTTTGGGTTGAACCTGTTTGGGAGAGATCTCAAGATTTTCTGAACTAACGAGGCTTCCTCAATTTTTTCACCAAGTCCTTTCATTGCATTTACTAGTTCTTCAACTCTCAGAAAGTAATTCCCAACAATTTCATCCTATTTCATCTTTAGTTGTTCAAACTATAATCTGTAGGTTTGAAGTTTGGCATCCTTTACCTTCTCATTACCTTCATAACTGCTAATGAGTTTGTCCCACATTTCTTTGGCAGATTCTAAATGCATAACTTTTAGAAATTATTCTTCTGCAAGCCCACTCAGAATAACATTCATAGCCTTAGCATTGAAGTTGAATTATAGATTGTCATCCTTCTTAGCTAGTACAATTGGCCTTACATAACCAGTCTCTACCACATCTGAGACATCTGCACCTAAATCCATTATCTAGGTTCTCATCCTAACTTTCCAAAAGGCAAAGTTTGTTCCATTGAAAAGGGGGGATTTATTGGTTGAAGTTCCTTAATGGCTAGTCATGTTTAAGATATAGGATCTACCCTTAGATAAAAGGAACCAACTCTGATACTAATTGTTAGACAATTG
>JASDQU010371909.1:43196-53967 GCA_032191745.1 Picea mariana | reverse complement strand
CTTGATATGATAAGTAGTCTTTATTTTCTGTACATTATCATTCTTATGAGAATCAACTCATTGTGAGGCTACCAGCTCTATTTTACAAGTTGTAAATTGTTGAGAGCACCAAATCTCTAGTTTCTCTAGCACCCACTAGATGAAAGCACCAACTCCCTGAGTGTTCCAACACCAACTGGATGGAAGCACCAACTTCCAATGACATAGGAACCAACCTGCATAACATAAAACAATAGTTATATTTTACACCACCCTACCACCCTGGTTTTTCTAGCTTCAACCAGATGGAAGCTACAACTCCCTGTGTTCAAGAACCCACTTGAAACTCTGAGGAAAATAGTCCTCCCTAGCACCACCCTACCACCTTGAAATATAAATCTTTGCTTGCTGGAATCTATTACAGTGATACAATATTTATCAATAGCTTACCAGTCTCATCATTGTTCTGCTACACTGATCTTCTTTGCCTGCATTAATGTCCTCCTCCATGCTTACCAGCCTATTTTTTCATCTTTTCTGCTTCATTTTATACTCATTTGTGTACGTTCATTCTATGCGGTGTGCCTCTTATATACTCTTCTAGTCCTCTGCACAACCACCTTCTTCGCGCATGAAGAAACTATCATAGAGCACTGCCTCTCTTCTTTGTTATGCATGTTATTCACACGCTGATTCCTCTGCCAAATCATCCTCGAAACTCTTCATATTATCTGGCGGTTATTCTCAGACTGTTCACCATGAATGGTCATTCATCCTGAGATTCTTTTGGAACCACTGGATGTAACAGTCTTCAACACTTTTCAATCTGTCGATTGTATCTTCATTACACTGATAGTTACCTTGAGTCTCTTCAGCTTCTCTGGTGATCACCCTGAAGCCTCTTCGAATTCTCTGGAAGAAACAATTAGTGGTTTATGGAAGTTACCTAGAGAATCTTCGTATGCTCATGCCTTTGGTGACTTTTCCATTTCTGAGAAAACTACACAGTGGATGCTTGCTTTCCTAGCTAAGTGCCTTCCTTTCACGTGACAATGAGCTATGACCACAGGCCTGACCAAAAGGTGATTCACGATCTCGAACATCAGATATTTAGCTGCGAGTTTGCTCGATTCTCCCAGCTCATGATTTTATATATGGAGCCTAGCGATGTGCTAGCTCCTCCCTTAACCTTCGTTGATATGACCACTGGCTGTGACCACTCCCTAATCAAATGGGTGCTTCATGATCTCGATGATCTCCGAAGTGGAGCCTAGAGACATGCTAGATCCTCCCTTAACTTCTGGCTAATGTGACCTTTGTTGTGACTAGGGGCCAAGAAAAGGTTGCTTCACGTTTCAAAAACTTGTGAACTTCATTGTGCCTGATCAACAATCCACGCTCTCCCTTTGATCGATGACTTTGATCAAATCACAACCTTGCATGTTGGGTGTTTGAACATGAGACAACCCTAACTCTTCCAACTCTTGATTCCTGATTCAGTTCTCTATGTCACATTGACAGCCCATGGACCTATTTGATCCAACAATCCAGATCTTATCGAGACTTCATGTTTCATGGAGTTGGAGGACTACTCAGCTCACTTCTTCTGACTTCCAATTTTCCGAAACCTTCTCTAGATCAACGACCCATGATATTTGGTGATCCAACAGCTCAAATCATATCAATACTTCACATTTCATGAAGTTGGAGGACTACTCACCTCCCTTCTTGCAACTTCCAATTTTATGAAACTACTTTATCAGCTACCACATGTCCTTCCCAGATGAACAGCTAGGATTGTTGTGACTCCCAGCTCCTTGGGTATTTTCCTCCTTCCTTCCCAATATTTTTGAGTGTCAGATCAATGACTCACAACCACCCATCATCTAACTCTCTATATTGAATCGCGAACTCAGACATCGCGAGTTCTTACAACTCTCACCTTTGAATTTTCTAGTTCGCGAGTCAGTGAAATCCTGATCTCTTGACATGTGTCCTCTGGATCCAATGACTCAGATCTCATTGTGAATTCTCATTTCACGGAGTTGGGGGATGGATCTCGACCCTTATCGTCTTTGCAGTTATACTGGATTCGATGACTGTTGGTCCTCGACACTCAAATCCAACAGATTAGATCTGTACTTCTCCTTTGTGCATCCTCTGGTCACTGGACTTTGATCTAATAGACATCGAGTATTCAAGTTTGGTGATCCAACGACCACTTTTTCTCCTCCTCCTGATATTATGCTTCCTCCTAACTTGGAAGAATTTATAAGTGTCAAAGGCCTCGACCTTTGATCCTTCTGCGAGTCCTAATGACTTTGGGACTCGTCTGCATTTATGAAAAAATCTATCTCTCCTGATCTTTGTCAATGAAGTTAACCTTGGCCCTAGCGCACAATTGCGCCCTGCGTGAAACTCTGTTTTATTCCTTCTGAGATTTCATTTCACACTCTACCAATAATCATGCCATCGTTGTTGTTGTTCTTTCCTGTAGACATGCCATCGTCGCTATTGTTCTTTCTTGTAGACATGCCATCGTCATTGTTGTTCTTCACATCAATGACAAGCACACTCTTCCTGTAAACATGCCAACATCAAGTGGTCTTTTACAGAGTCCATTATAATACTCATGGCATTGATGTGATTATCTTTGAACTTCTCTATAATTGCAACGCTCTGAGGTTCCTTCTCTTTTCCTTCTTCAAACTGTGGTTCCACGATCTTTCCTTTCACGATATCCAACACTTTATTATTTGCAAGGATGATATCAATCCTTGTCTTCCATGCTCTGAAGTTAGAAGCCCCTTCTAACTTGTTTTCTGACTTCATAGAGTAGGTCATGACTGCTTTGACTTTGACCAAAAACTCAAACTTGACGTCTTAGCTTGCTGAGAGTACCAGGAGGTGTGCTAGGTTAGGGAACACTATGCTGTCCAAAAATTAGGTCATTCTCTTAACACAAGGCGTCTTAACAAGAGGGTTAGGGTTTCGTTGCTGCAACAAAAACTTTGACTGCAACTGCAACTGTAACTGAGAAAAATCCTCCCAATCTATGTTTCAATGATTAGATTGTATGAAGATAGTGTGGTCCCATAACCTATTATAAAAGTAGGTGTTCGCATTTAACCATAGAAAATATAGCAATATTCTCACCCAACGATAGGCCGAATCCACTCCCAAGCACATTAACCTTGACAAAGAATAATTCTAGAAGAAAAACCTAGGCCTAATAGCCAATCAAGGTAGAGTATCAGTCTCCAGAGTTATCATACCAAGCATAAATTCCAAACCATAACCAAGAGAGAGTCCAAGACTAAAAACGAAAATACAAGTTGCAATAGTTGCAACTACAACTACTCTCCAGACTTGTGCACAACTAAATGTCTGCAGTTGTGAGCTGTATGTGTCAAATGAGCTCTGATGTTTTGTATTTATACTGCTCCTCCTTAGCTGTCTAGGTGGAATTATAATTCTGTATGCTAAAAAATCAATATAAATATTCCCTTTATATGACTTGTCTTCTAGGGTTATGTCCAATGCTTTAGGGTTTCTCCTTGCTTCGCAGAATATTCTATTCTTGTCAGGGTTACACGTGGAGGTTAATACCTCCCAAAGATACCATAATATCAAAAAAACCTTCGGTCATATAGGCTATTACAGAAAAATTATTAAGGGTTATGCGTAGATCACAGCATCGATGGAAAAGTTTCTTAGGAAGGAAGCAAAGTTTCAATGGAATGAGGATTGTGATCAGAAGGGGTTGGACACCTTAAAGAAAAAACTAGTGACCACATCAATTTTGATCTTTATAGATTGGAACAAAGAGTTCCATGTACATGTTGATGCATCATTCATAGCATTAGGTGCATTACTATCTCAACCAGGGGAGGGAGACATAGATTACCCAATTTATTTTGTAAGTAGGAAGTTTTCCATAGAAGAGAATAATTATTCTACCATAGAACGAGAAGGATTGTCACAAAAGTTCATACATTATTTATTGGGGTCTCACTTTAAGATGTATATAGAACATTCTACATTAAAATAACTAGTGAACAAATTAGTGTTGGGGGGGACAATATGCATATGGCTACTATTGTTGCAAGAATATGATTTTGAGTTTGTAGTAAAATTGGGGAAGGTGAATCCAAGACCAGATCATCTATCATTCATACTATTAGGAGAATATGTAGGAAATTTAGATGAAAGCTTACCAGATTCACAACTATTTGTAGTAAATATGGTAGATAATTAATTCTCAAACATCGTACATTTTTTAAGTACAGTCATGGATCCATCAGAGATGACAGTGGCACAGAAGAAACAATTGGTAGTGAAAGAAACATATTATTAGTTGATTGCAGAGAATTTATACAACCTGGGTGCAAATGGAATATTGACATTCTATGTGTTGGAACACGAAATACCAATGATAGTAGAAGAAGCACATGATGGGATTGCAGGAGGAATTTTTGCAGGGAGATCAACTGCACAAAATATTTTGTACGCAGGGATTTGGTGGCCTACACTTCACAAATATGCTAAGGAATACTATCAGTCATGTGACATATTTCAAAGAGTAGGAAATCCATCTAGGAGGGATGAAATGCCTTTAAATCCACAAGTTACATTGAAATCATTTGATAAACGGGCCATAGACTTTGAAGGGACAATCAATCCACAAGAAACAAGATTAGGGGCAAGGTACATCATCACTGCGACAAAGTATTTGAAAATATGGGAAGAAGTAGCCCCAGTTACAGATTGCATCACAAATACTATTGTGAGGTTATTGTTTGAGAATATAGTCACAAGGTTTGGATGTTCACGCATATTACTTAATGATTAAGGAACACACTTTGTGAATAATACGATTGAAGCATTGACTAAGTAGTTCGAAATTAATCATCAGAAGAGTACCCCATATCATCCTTAGGTCAATGGAACAGTGGAGGATTTCAATAAAATCTTGGAGAATGATTTGACCAAAATTTTTGACATAGGGAGAGGCAATTAGGACTTAAGAGTTCCTGCAGTGTTATGGGCTTACAAGACTACAAGTAAAAAATTGACACGAAAGACACCTTTCAGGTTGGTCTATGGGAAAGAAGAAGTGATGCTAATGGATTTTATTTACCCTATCCTACGTATTGCAACGATCACTGATCTATCAGAATCTGGCACAATAAAGGAGATATTGGCACAATAAGTACAAATTGAGGAAGATCGGTTTGTCGCAAGTTTCCATCAACAATTTTAGAAGGAAAGAGAGAAGGCTTGACATGATCGACACATCAAATAGAAAAAGTTTCAAGTGGGAAATATAGAATTACTCTATGAAAACAAGTTCATGTAGCATCCAGGAAAGTTTAGAATGCCCTAGTTAGGACCCTATGTGATTCAACATGTAAAACAGACAGTTGTTACATAGTTGGAAACCCTGAATGGAGAATTCCTTGGAGGAATGGTGAATGGAAGTTGGTTGAAGCTCTATAGAGACAACCGTCAATCTACCCAGTAATCTAGGCTATGCTCGAACACATGTATCATAGTAGTTGTACTATAGTAGGAAGGAAAAACACATAAAAGGAAATAAAAAGTATAAAAAAAAAGAAAACCAAATTAAATTTAGATATAGAAAAAATAAAAAGGTTATAAAGTAGAAGGCATAGGAGGTTGTGCAGAAGGAATGGTTATCATGCATCAAAATGGAACTGTGCCAATTCAACAAATAATACACAGAAGAGAAAGACTGCAAATCACAGATATGAAAAAGAAAGAACTGTTGCTCAGTTTGGCAATGAAAATACCATTGGAAGCATTAAAAAGTGGAAACGATAGCTACGAAGAAGGAATGACAGGTCATAAAGGTGTCGTAGAATATTAAATGGTAAAAGAGGTCGGAAATCACAACAGATTGGAAGTACGGGGGAAAAATGACATGACAGATTTGGTAATAAAGATGCATTTATTTAACAACTCATCAATCATGTTGGTGGATTGGACAAGTTAGTTAAGGCATGAAGAGACATGCATAGTTGGAAAGGAGGGGAAAAAAGAACAAAAGTTCCTTAGGCGTAATTCATTGTTGCATGCAAGTGAGAGAAAACCAAAGTAACCGTAGTGAATCCGAGTGCATCAGAGTCGAGACACAACTACCAGAGAACAAACATAGAGTCAGTTAAGGAATTTGTCACATAAGATGAATGACCACTCCAAAGGTTGGAGTGTCATCAACAATAGTGAAAAAATAGGGAAAACTCCCATTAAATTAACTAGAGGTCGAGTAAGTACTTAGAGCTTCACATTTGGCATCACAAGTAAGCTTCCATAGAGATTACCTCCCACCGATGATGTATAATGTGCCACTAATCCACATACCAGGAAATGGAAAATACTCACTGCTGACATCAACAGTTCTACCTAGTGTAAGAATGTAAGAAGAGATGCTTAACAAGATTTTCATCCTAAATTTCATGAATAATGACATCACCGATGAGAAAAAAATCCCAAAACTGGCCAGGGAAAAATGCATGCACACTAGGAGCATACCAGGCAAATGAGAAATCCTGCTAGAGACACAAGAGTGGGCGATAGGATTAGAGAAGGTGTGGATATTGATCTTGTTGGAGATCCCACATTTCGAGCACAATTTGGAGATTAATGCTTGTGTAAAGGTGTTTCTCAGTTGTGTCCATGGGGGGGCATTGTGTTGTGATCCCCCAGTGTCAATTGATATTGTGTTGATTGCACAGATTATAGGGCTCCCAAAGGCAGACAAGGATCTGACCCTTTTGTTCAGCAAGGGAGGGCAGAGATCCCTCTTGGATTCGATGAAGGAAAAGTTCCAAATATTTAGGCGAAAAAGGGGGCTGGATGTTAAAAACATTAGTGAGACCAATGTTTGGTTTGCAATGTAGGAAACTGCCTGCAATTTGTTGTGAAAGTGCACGAAGGATGAAGTACTAACTACATTAATTCAACTCCATAGAAATGTGTCGAAGGGGTTCAAATGAACTGGGTCACCTTCTTGATGAACCAATTTTTTCAAGATTGCATTGAGGACGAGGAAAAGGGCACAAAATTTCACTACGCATGGTTGTTGATTTTGATTGCATTGGTCAGATGGAAGGAACCAAGCTACTATCAACACATGCACACATTAGGAAAAGGAAATATGGCCTGGAGATATGCCAATTTATGTTATACAACGATTAATAGAAGACAACAAGACACTAATGCCACATTTTTTGTATAGTTGGAAAATATCACATATCTAGTTTCACACACAATGTATATCGATAGAGATGGTGGAAAAATATAAGGATACCACACATTTCAAAGAAGGAATGCACCACATGTACATGTAGGAAAAGAAGGAACCATCATGCCAATGGTTGCCAACTAGTTATAGGTTGAAAACAGAGGACGTATGTTTAATTGTAAATGACTAGGAAGAAGAATAGAAAACTCCAGTAGCGAAGATGGAGAAACCAAAAGAGGAAGAAGAGAAGGACAAGAGTGATGAATAACTAGATGACCAATAGGGGAAGAGAACTAGACACTTCCAACAACACGGGAAAAGTATAAGGACAAGGGGAAATAATCGATAGGATGGGCATGCAAGAAGACAAAATTGCATAGAGAAACCCTAGTATATACTTTGACCAATGATGATATGGACCGCATAATCTACCAAGTATGGGACGTCATGGAAGAAATAATGGAGGAAGCCATCAGGAAGAAAGAAGAACAATAATAGAGAGTGCAAGATCAATTGGAAACACTCCCAGGAAAGGAAGAAGAGAGTGTGCATCTGGTCTTAACCCAGTTAGTAGTTGGGCATAGAACACTCTCAATTGAGACAGACTCATTGGAATTTCCAACATCCGAACTAAAAGAACAAGTGAATGCGCTAGGCCACTTGAACATAGTGGTATCGAGGATGTCGATACAAAGAATACAAGACTTAAATATAGGTTTACTGCAAGAGATTAAGAGTCGAGGCAATGAAGTACAACAAGATAAAATAAAAATGATGGATGAAAGAGCCCAGTTACAGCAAGAGTATGATGTTGTGCTCCAACAAAAGAAGGAATTTGAGGGTTGAGGAGTGGAGGTAATAAAGGAAAAAATCAAGGCCGAGGAAAGGTTTTAGAAATCCCTCAAGGAAAAGGATGAAGATGAAAGTATAGTGCAGGAAACCCAAGCAGTTATCCAAAAACTATACAAGGCCATTTTGGAAGTCCCCATAGTAGTAGAAGCTACTACAAAAGAAAAATTGTTAAAGATTAGTGAAGTCATCAAGGGATTCAAATCATAGATAGAATATCTACAACTTCGTAGTGTTATAGGAACGCCACTAGAAGTCAAAGAAGGAAGAGAGAGAAAGACAATCACAAGAGTCACTAACATTAAGAATATATAATAAGAATGCGCCAAACTTTGTGAGGAGAGCATGCAGATATGGACCAACTTAGTGGAGGATCCATAGATGAAGGATGTAGAGGCCAATTTAAGAGAAGTACAAGAAAAGGCACAACAAACTTCAAAGAGGCTCACTACACTTCCACCAACGAAACGTATGACAACAATTTTGGAATAGAGGAAGTCATACCTGGAAGTGGATAAAATGAAGGACCAACAAAATATCCTTCATAATTGCATCGAACCAATATAGGAAGAAGTAGTGAGGGTGATCAATGATCTGGCCACTACACATGGAAAGGTAAAGAAAGCAGCCTATGAAGCAAAAGAGAAACTTACAACCTTGACTACGCAGGGGGGCGAAGAGATCATAGAAACATAAGCAACAATCATGAAGAAAGTGATGGTAGCAAAGGAAGCCTTCCAAAATTTCATTGCGGCATGGAGGAGCAAGAAACAGGCCTGAGTTGCTCCAAATGAGCCACAGGTGAGAGTTGGGGGGCGGTTGTACAGGAAGTTTTGGGATATAATTTTGGTAAAAATCCTAAGTATAGAAGAAGTGCACAACATAGGTGCCCGGGAGAAGAAGGAAGACTAAGGAGTGCACAGTTGAGGCACATCAAGGAATACAGTGAGAAATGAAGGTGCATCCAAAAGTACAATGCATAGTAAGAAAGAATAAAAAAAAGAATAAAGTCGAGGAAAGAATAAAGAAGAGAGACGAATAAAGAAAACAATAAAGAAGGATAAGAAATCCAATGAAAAGGAAGGATGATAACTCGACATGCTAAAGATGGAAGGATGCACAAAAGAAGGACAAACAAGCAGTAGAGTGAAAAAGAAACATGCAGATGGAAAAGTAAGGAAAAGCAGTTGAACAACCAATTAACTAGAATAATCATGCATTATAATAGGGTTTTGAGAGGAACAAAGTAGGGTTTTAGGACCTAGATTATATGTATAAATATGTAACAGGTTGGGAGAATAGGGGTTCAGTATTTTTTTTTCCTCCTCATGTTTTTGGGTTCTTATTCCTGATTGTTTGTTTTAGTCTATAAAAGAGAGTAATCCATGTATGAATGTAAGAGATGATGCAAAGAGATACAGGCTTGCATTGTAGAGAAGCTAGGCTAGGAGAGAAAAAATATAGCTATGTCATATCTTTGTAAGTGCACTGCACAAGATAGAAGCAATTAACAAACACATAATAAAGAAGTCAGTCATTGTGGATGTAGCCTAGAGTTGGGTGAACCACGTTAAATTGTGTGTTACATGTCTGTTATATGATTCTTCATGGATTCTGTTTATGCGTATTATATTAGATCTATCTTATGCATAATTATTACGCAATAATCATGATTGTTACAGTAACGGGTTATGTGGTAAATTGGAATCTAATGATGGTATGAATCTGAAATAACTAAGTATTTAATAGAGAACAAGGACATAGTTACGTGCATAGAACTAATAAGGAAGAATGAACAGAATGGTCAGCCCCCATTCCCTCACTACTGCAGAAACCCGGTTCTTATAGTCCCAATAGATACCTCGAGTGAGACTTCATCTGCGCAAGAAGGTGATGCCGAATGAGCTAGTGTCTGGTGGTTTTTGTTGGTCAAACATAACTCAGACCTAGGGTATTACAAGTCACACGCATCGATAACAATTATATACAATCAACACATCATATGGCGACAAGTAATCATGTCATAACATTATAGAGATTTAAAACATAAGACACATAAAAATGCATTCTTTAAACAATGCCAAGTCGCTTAGGTGTCTAGAATACCCTGAAAATAAGAGATCATAGATCTAGTCAAAATGGGACATTATAGGGCATTAAATTCATATGGAATATTGAACATTTTCTAGCTAATTAATTGTATTAGTGGCATTATTTACATCAAAAGAAAATATTTTCATATTATCATTTGATTCCATTCCCTTTGTTAATATTCTAAAATAATTAACACCCTTGCATGTAATGTATAAAAAAATTTTACACCCTTACATAAGATATGTAAAAAAATTCTTAAATTAAATGAAAATCTTTATTAAAGTATTATTAAATTGTTAATTAACTCTTTTAAAATAATTATTAAAATATTATTAAATTGCTAATTATCTTTTTTTTTTCATTCCAAATGTCAATGGAAATAATATACTTAGGACATACCGATACCTTACTCTTGAATCCCTTATTCATTGGGTTGAAAGGTTTCCTCTCATAATAAATATGCAATCAAAGAGGTGGGCAATTTCTCATCACATGAAGAAAACAAGTATTTCAACTAGAATAGTGTTCTTTTTTTTGTTTTATAATGTGTTGCATTTATGTTTTTTTAGATGGGAACCTATT
>JASDQU010371908.1:29976-41140 GCA_032191745.1 Picea mariana | reverse complement strand
AAAGTTCACTAATTAATAATCTTATATATTTCCACTTCTCAATAATCTTATATATTTCCACTTTTCAATATTTCCACTTTTCAAGGAAACATATGTGAAGTACTTAATTAAATACTTTTCAATAATTTTAAGATTTTCATTAAACATAATTACAATTTTTATGAAACTTTACTATTAGACAGAAGAAAAATACTAAGAGTAAAGATTCTTGTTAGGTAACAGAAGGACACTTTCGAAGAGGACTAATAATAAAGATACCTTTATGATTTAACTTTATTGTTATTGTTAGACTAGAAGGACACTTAGGTTACAAGTTGATGAACTCATTATAGTAAGGATGTATGACATAGCTCCATCACATTATTGATCGTAAGGAAGTCAAACACACTTTTACTGTTAACATTGCATTGATTACAATAAAGATGTTTCACATAGCTCCTCCCTATCGTAGTAAGGATGTGACATAGCTCCTCCATATTATGCAACTTTTCATTACAAGGTGATGCATTGATAATCGTAAAGAAGTGTGAGAGAACTTAATCCTTAAGGATAAGGACACTTCCATTACAAGTTGATACATTGATATCAARCAACTCCATCATATTATGTTTCTTAAGCTTTGTTTAAGGACAAATAAGGTCGTAAGGACTAAATAAGGTAAGCATGATSTCAGGATGATTTTATGTCAGGAAAATTTATCTTGTGAACATCCACTTTACACATGTTAATTAATGATATTTTATTGATTTACTATTAGAATTCCCCAACAATGTATTACATGATGTGTGTTGTTCACTCGATTGTCAACACAATACACGTGTTGAGTGTTCATGCAAATGAGAATGGATTRYTTAGGGGAAGTGTACATGTAAAAGAKAGTGGGTTATAAAGTTGAAGTCAAAATTCAATGAAYTTGAAGTGATGRGAATTTCYCTAAATTGAGAATTYAGGGAAAATTTTATGAATTGAGAAAACATTTGCAAACTTATGTTAACATAGAATTGGAGAATTATTATTTGTAAATGTAAATTAAATATTTATAACATTTTCAAAATAGATTGAAATGTAAAAATTAAAAAATGAAATAAAATATTTTTATTTGTACATTCTTATAAATTGAGAATTCTTTTAAATTGACATAGAAGTGGTTATCTATTAAATGTTTAATCTAGTAGTGTTGATATATGAGTGTTAATATGATTTTAAGATGGTTAAAGTAAGACTATGTTATGAAAAGTATACTATTTCTGTGGATTTTCAAGTTTATTCTGTTGTGTTTATTATATTAGTTTATATCTATTTAATTATGGATCTATCAAATGTTGTAAGGGATTAAATTGGTTGAGTGTAAAGTACCATATGTAATATAATATGAAAAAATAGGAATATTCAACAAATATTAATGGAATAGCAAAATATTGAGAAGAGCAATACCAGAAATAATACTTTTATTCAAAGAAAGCAATGCTCACTTGTCTCTTCTAGGGGGAAACCTCCAATAGAGTAGAGATCTATTACAATAATTCTCAAGACAAACATTATCATGCCTCATACTCTTATTTATACTAATTCTATATTCTAAAGAACATTCTAGAGGAAGACCTTTCTAGAAGTGGAAACTTCTATTAGGTATTCTTACATTGACTGGTTCACAATTATTAAATAGGTCTTACTAACTAATATTGACCTTTATTACATGGAAAATATATTTAGGCCTTATTAACTAATGTTGAGCATGGAAAATATATTATTCTATCTACGTGAGGGGCTAGGTCCCTAACATGCCCTCCCCCTTGAAAGAGAGCCTTGTCCTCAATACTTAAGATGAGGAAACTAGTATAGATTGGTACTTGGTTCCCAAGTGGCATATTCTCGTGGAGTATCCTTCTAGTGAACCAAAAATTCCTTGATGGTGCATTGACGGAGGCAACACTCTCGCTAGTCCAAAATGGCTTGTGGATGCAACCAGATAGAACCTTCTTCATCCAAATCCGATAGGCTGGTCTAGGTGTAGCATTTGGTGCCAACCACTTTCTTTAGGCATGAGACATGAAAAACAAGATGTAGCTTGGAGTGACAAGGAAAAACTAACTGATAGGATACTTTACCCATGCGTTTGAGACTAGTATAAGGATCCTAAGAGTTTGATGCAAGTTTCTGTAACTGTTGGGATTTGAATGAAATATTATTGTATGGTTGGAGACGAAGAAACACCCGATACCCTTTAGAAAATTGACGTTTAGAACGACCCTTCTCCTCCTGTTGCTTCATGTAGTTTTGAGCCATTACCAAATTTTCTTTGAGAATACAGAGAATGGTCATGTGAATGGTAAGATTGCGATCAACCTCCTGAACCTTGGAGACACCCAACATATATGGTAGAATCGATGGTGAATTCTGTCTCTAGACTGCTTCAAAAGGAGTCATGCGAGTGGTAGTATGGTAAGATGTGTTGTACCACCATTCAACTAGGGGTAATCACTGAACCCACTCATGTTTTCTATTAAATGCAAAACACATCAAATATGTTTCCAATCACTTGTTGACCACTTCCATTTGGCCATTAGCCTAGGGATGATAGATTGTTCTGAGATGCAATTGAGTTCCCTGAAGCATGAATTATTATTGCCAAAAATTATTGGTAAAAGTGGGATCACAGTAAAAAAAAATAGATTGAGGCATTCCATGGATTTTGAAGATATTATCGATAAACATTTGAGCCACTATGGATGATTTGAATGGGTGTTGAAGAGAACATAAATGATAATATTTGGAAAGATGATTCATTTCCACCATGATGACTGACTTATTGCCTTATTTGGGTAAGACAACAATGAAATCGATAGAAATTTATATCCAAATAGTAGGTGGAAGCGGAAGTGGTTGGAGTGTACCCAGAGGTTTGAAAATATATCCCCTATTACATTGACATGTATCACATTCGAGCACAAATTTGTATATGCCATGTTTCATACCATCCCAAAAGAAAGATCATTTGACCCATTCATAAGTTTTGGTAAAACTTGAATGGCCTATTGTAGGTGAAGCATAAAACTCATAGAGCACCTTGGATTTAAGTGTTGTTTGTTTTCTTAAATAAAAGTGACCTTTATAGAGAATCTTGTCATTGTGCCAAGAGTACCCTGGAGTAGCTTGGGGATCTTGTTGAAGTTTTTGGATTAGGACGGAAATTTTGGGTTCTTGAAACCATTATTTTCAAACAACCTAAACCCATACCATGACAATGAATGAGAGGGAAAAGAGGGACCCTTCATCTTCATGTTTCCTAGAAAGAGAATCAACAACCACATTTTATTTTCCCTTCTTAGAAATAATATCATAATCATATCCAAACAGCTTGGTCACCCATTTGTTTTGCTACAGGGATAAAATTTGTTGTTCTAGGAAGTACTTGAGGCTTTGATGATCCATCTTAATTTGGCAATGTTGTTCCATAGACAAGGACTCCATATATCCATTGAATGCAAAATAGAAAACATTTCCTTTTCATAAATTGATTGGCTCAAATGATGGTGCGACAATTGTTTGTTGGTGAAAGCCAAAGGTCATCCATGTTGTATGAGGATTTCCCAAATTTGTCTCCCAGATGCATCACATTCTAGAACAAAGGTCTTGGTGAAGTCAGGTAGAGCTAGTATAGGAGTATTTCACATAACTTGTTTCAATTCTTGGAAGGATTGGTCAGCTTTTGGAGTCCAATTGAAAGCATTCTTTTTAAGGATATTTGTGTGAGGAGACACAATTTTTCCATAATTTTGAACAAAATTACAACAATATCCCGTTAAATCCAGTAAACCACATAGAATTTTAATAGTTTTAGAGAGAGGCCAATTCTACATAGCTTTAATTTTCTTGGGATCCACTCTTACACCATTCTTTCCAATAATATGACTCGGGTACTCAAATTTAGAGGTGCCAAAAACTCATTTAGATTGTTTGAGGAAAAATTGGTGCTTGAAGAGGAGATGGAGAACTTGATCTACATGGGCGAGATGGGATGGACACATTTTACTATAGATGGTAATATCATCAAAGAAAACTAACACAAAGTGATGTAGGAAGGGATGAAAGAGATGATTCATGAGACTTTGAAAAGTGGAGGGGGTATTATAGAGGCCAAAGGGGATAACCAAGAACTCACAGTGGCTCTCACTAGTGTGAAATGCAGTCTTGGGGATGTCTTCCTCTTTCATACATATCTAGTGGTAGCCTCAACAAAGGTTAATTTTGGTAAAGTATTGATCCCCAATGAGTTCATCTAGAATGTCATCTATGACGGGAATGATATATTTGTTAAGGGAACGAAAAATCATGACACATGCACCAAGTTCCTTCCTTCTTGAGGACCATGACAACAAGGGAATAATAAGGGTTGGTAATCGAACAAATAACACTGACTTCTAACAATTCTTAGACAATTTTCTCAATTTCATTTTTTTTAGCAGAGGGATGGAAATAAGGGAAAACATTAGGAGGAACATTTCCCTAGATTAAAGGAATGTAATGGTCATGGTCTCCATGGGAGGAGGGAAGGCCCTTGGGAGTTTGGAAAATAGTCGGATGGAGGGAAAGGATAGCTTGAAGGTCGGGGTGTACTGAGGGTGTCTTAATTTCTTGAATGGAATGGAGTTGGGTAATGATGACAAAATGACCTTTTTTGAGTAATGTTTCCATGTGGTGGAAACTAATGATCCTTGGGGACCCTACAATAATGCCTTGTAATTTATATTGTTGTCCTTCATATTGGAATTGCATGGTTAAATCCTTAAAATACATGGTTATTGGGCCAAGAGTGTGTAACCATTCAACACCAATCGCAATGTCACAATCACCCATGTAAGTATAAAATATGTAAGATTTAAGGTTATACTAAACAATATATAGGCACACATTTTCACAATGCCCCACACATTTAATGGAACCACCATTACAAATCATGATTTGAAATTTTTTGATAGCACATATATAACAATTGACCTCTTGAGAAAGGCGGTGATGAATGCAATTATGAGCACTTCCATTGTCAACTAGGATTATGAATTTTTGGTGCTTAATATAAGAAATCAATTTGAGGGTTTGGGGAGCATAAAAACAAGTGAGAGGATTCATTAAAATCAATGGTTAAACATCAAAAGGATCAACGGATGAAAAAATATTATTTATTTGGGGTAGCTCGACTTTAGGAGAGACCTCAACATTTCCATCAGAAACATCCTATGAAATGGCCATAAAGAGTTTTTGTTCTTTACACTTGTACCTTGGAAATTATTTGTCATCACAATTATAGTAGAGACCCTTGAGTTGGTGTTCAACCATTTCTTCCTTTGTTAAATTTTGGACCTTGAGAGGAGTGGCCTTAGGGGATGGGGTGGTGGGTTTAGGGAGGGGAACAAAAGTGGTTTTTCTACTCTGGGCTAAGATGACTTGTTGTTCCTCCTTGGAACTTTTATATTATTCCAACCAATTATGGGGGTGATACATTATTAATCGAGCTCAGATTTCATCATTGAGGCCACTGATAAAAAAATTCCCTGAAAAGAGCATTTTTCATGCCCTCCATTCAGAAAGACAAGTGCTCAAAGGAAACAATAAAATATTCCACTATTCTAGGTTGTTTCAACTTGGTCAGACGTCCTAAATGGTGGGTGTTTATGTCAAAGTGTTCATATAGCTCAGCAACAAGCTGTGACCAAGAAACATACCCTTGACATGAATTTCTATCCCATTGCCACCATTTCCATCATTTCAGATCCAAATAGAGAATTTTGTAACGAATCTCGGTTAACTCATCAATAATGCCATGCAGGGAGAAATATTGTTCCATTTGGGTGACCCAAGTTGTTGGATCATATCCATCAATTTTTTTCACCTAAACTCTTGGAAAATGAGGGTCATGAGGTAGGGACTTAGAATGAGAGTGTAAAGGATGGTTGGAGTCAACATATTCAACATAGAGAGGTGGGTTGAATGAGGAAGTACCATGGAATTTATTCATGAATTGTTGTAGAGAGGAATTGTCTTCAACAATTTGGCTTTCAAGTTGTTCCTAGATGTAGTCCATTTTTGCATGAATGGAAGAAATGACCTTATTCACTTAGGCCTGAAGGGCAGTAAGGTCAATATTCAGTTTATGATTGGTTTCTTCCTGGTGGGTGGGATCCATGAGGGAAAGAGGGGTGGGTCCATGGAAAAAAAATTAGATAAGTGATATATACCACTACGATCAGGGAAACAAGAGAAAACCAATGGTACAAGTGGGACATAAAGGTGTCGAGAAGGGAATGGGTCCATGGGGTAAAAAAAAAAGGTTAAAAATAATAGGTATCATAGTTACTAAGACAGATATAGGAATCCAATGAGATAGGTATCAAATAAGGGTGCTAACTAGACCTAGACATTTTTTTTTACTCCCATGGAGTTACACTCCATCCTAAATAATACTGCAGTGTTGAAATGCCCAAATTCTTAATAGAAAAAAATGTGTAGGAATTTTTCACCCAAAATGCAGGAGGCAAGGTTTCACGGAAAAAATATCCTTTATTGTCAGAATATTCCCCCTTGGTTAGGGTTTGTAGGGAAACTATGGAAAGGGTTTTCCTTGTGCTATAGCTCTTTGATATACGTGCAGGTTCGAACAGTAGTACTTGGCCCAATATCTCAGGGAACCAACTAAGGAGGCTTGACATACCCTTAGATGTACTACTTGATTACCTAAGTACTAGAGAGTATCTTTATGAGTTTTCTTCTCTGTGGCACTATAGTAGTCAAGCGACCAATTGATTGATTTAGGGCTAGTTTCAAGAGACCTAGGGGACTCTCTATATACTTGTCGATACATGGGAGTGATGGTCGTGTACATATTATGTCTAATTTAGTACCACTCGAGGGGTACCAAGAGGGGTTACAGAGGTTTCCAACAAGGGATAAAAGTTTTCATTTCTAGGAAACCCTGTGAAAACATCTATATCGCCTGCATGTAGTCTTCTCCACCACAATTTTACCCGTTGAATGACATATCTATGTGCTCTAAAGACTCTAAGAGTACACATCTCTATCTTAGAATTTTTTCTACCCACAATTCCTACCAAGGAAAGTGCTTTGATACCAGTTGTAAAGTACCAGATATAATATAATATGCATAAACAATAATATTCATAAGATATCAATGGAACAACAAAATATTGAGAAGAGCAATACCATAAATAATAACATTATTTAAAGAAAGCAATGTTCACTTTCCTCTTCGAGGGGGGAACCTCCAACTGACAAAATTTCTATTATAATAATTCTAAGACAAGATTTCTCATTCATCGTACTCTTATTTATACTAATTCTCTCTTCTAAAGAACATTCTAGAGTAATATTTGCCTAGAAGCGAACGCTTCTATTAAGTCTTCTTACATTGACTTGTTCACAATTATTAAATAGGTATTTCTAACTAATGTGAGCCTTTATTACATGGAAAATATATCTAGGCCTTATTAACCAATGTCGACCTTTATTACATGGAAAAATATTGTTCTATCTACATGAGGGGTTAAGTCCCTAACATTCAAAATTTCCAAAATAACTATAAAATTTTCAAAAGAGATGGAAATGTAAAAATAAAAGAATGAAATAAAATGTTTTTATTTGTACATTCTTATATATTGACATAGAAATCATTATATATTAAATGTTTAATCTAGTGTTGATATATGAGTGTCAGTATCATTTTAAGATGGTCAAATTAATATTAGGCTATGAAAACTATAAGATTTGTGTGCATTTCCAAGTTTATGTCTCTTGTGTTTATTATATTAGCTTATATCCATTTAATTATGGATTTATCAAATGTTGGAAGGTATCAAATTGGTTGAGGTACACATATTCCTCAATGTTTCCTCTCTTAAAAATGGTTTCCACCACCAAGGAGTTGTTCCCTATTGGTGCTTGTGATATTCAGTGTTAAGTTGGACCTATTTTGGTGATAATTATATACAATATTGTTGTTTTTCCATTATGTAGTAGAGCCTTTGAATTCACAAAAAGAATTGCAAACTTAGTTTGCCAATTTAGCATTATTGTTCTTTGTTGTGGATATAAGACTAATAAGTAATTTAGTAAAACAAAATATACTAGCATGAGTAGTTTTCAAAACCTTAACAATTCTTAGGCCAAGCATTCTTTAGAGTCAAACCACGATTGCATGTTAATTCACACCATCTTGGCATACACCTGTCATGAGTGTTCTCTATATCCATTTATCTCAGTTTATTGAAATGATTTATGTCGATGTTAATATAAGACATTAAATTAGTGATGTTTTACATCACATTTATAGACTCAATGAATTGATCAATAATGGGTGTTTTCTAGTTTTGAGCTCGTTACCAAAGACATTGTAGAACAAATAATCGATGTGTTGTAATGTATTTATATCACATACATAATAATGTGTGTTTTTTTTACAATCCATCACATATTCTACCTTCACATTGCATATATAATTTGGGTCGTATTAAATGATTACATTGCACTTAATTTCAATTTTTCATTTTTTGATCAATAAATTGTTGTGGATGTTCCATTGGAACAATTTGTCATAATAGATCTTATAATTTTATTGAAATACATTTTTATGTAATGTTCTACTTAAGATTTGGATTTCATGTTACTAGCTTAATGCATGAAATACTCAATGAAATGAAACTGAAATGAAAGAAGCTAAGAAAATAATACACTATCCATGTAATGAACACAAGATGTACCCTAGGAAGATACAATACAGGGAAAACCCAACTAGAAGGTGAGGCCTATTGTCTACTCTTTTCTTCTTAGTTATGAAATGAAGATACAAAGAAATGGGCACTTCATATGGAGTTTCCATGGACATTGTGTCTAGTGTAGATGTTACATGAGCTCATACTTCCTCTATTCCACATCAATACCCCACTTCTAGATTCTCTACTCAAATGTGGAACAACAATAATACAATAATAATGGAATCCATTCATTTTCTAGTGTCTCGGTATTTAACATGGTTTGATAGATATTCATGGGTAGTTTTAGGGTTTTTTGCATGTCTCAATCCCTAATTAATTTTAGGGTTTTGGACCCCCTAGAATATTCTTGAAAGTCCATACATGAATAGCTCTACATGTGTGAGTAATATGAGCTAATGTGGCATCCACTTGATATCATGGTGGTCAATAAGATAGGTCAACACGCGAGTAATAGATTTTGTAGATGAACTTTGAATGAGGTGATTTTCACATAGTTGGAAAGTTCTTGATTTAAATAGGATCCAAAAGGTTGTAGACCTCAAATCACCAGAACAAGACCTACCCCTAAATTTGTCCCCACAAGCCAATAACTCCAATTTTTCCACCCAACAAGTACCATCATAGATGAAAATTTGTATAATGATCCATTCTCGATCAATTTTGAACTCGGCACCTCCACCTTAGTCAAACACATATTATATAAGCCATATAATAATATATGAATGAATAAAAAAAAACCACAAATTTTCTACATGGAAAAAAGAACTCTATTTTTTTAACATTATAAAATATCACTACATTAGAAAAAAATATGTCCTCTCTAGTTAGAAGTGTAATACAAAAATAGAGTAATGTGTCCACAATGTAATACCAAAAATACCAAGTTTTTTTTCTAAAAAACCTTATAGCTACCTAAAAAAGACCTGAATTAACTAACATGGTAGGTATATTTCCTTACAAAGAGACCCAAAATTAACAATTGTTTATATCACATTTCATACAAAAATAAAAACTAGAATGTTGGCCCATGAAGGATTCTTTCTGTCACATGGAAATTCTTCATAGACTCCTCCTTCTAGTTTTCCATTCTTGGGAGATCCTTGGAGTATGATTCATCCTTAGATGCTTCTGTATTTATGGAGTAGGAGCACCACAATTTCCCAAACTTTTAGTCCCAAATATCCATGTAAAGATATTTCATCAATTAAGATGGAAGTTGAGGGAGGGGGGATTGAGTTACCTCTTGGGGGGATTTTATAAATTCATGACATTAGAAACGAACAAGATGATAAAATATAGATTCAAGTCCAACAATAAATACATGTTCATTTGATTTTGTGTGAAGAATTTGATCTCTTTTCCATTTCTTGCAAAGTCCTCAATTGAGTCATAGCCTTCATAGCATACCTATCTCATTCTTGAACTTCCACCAACAAATTCCATTCCCACTTCTCAAGACATTGACTTCATTGAAGGTTAAAATTGACCACTTCCTTATTAACTTCATAGAATCATTTTTCTCGCTTCTTCATTTTCCTGCTAACTTGATCTAATTCACACAACACATGTCTTTCATTCCTACAATAGACCATTCAAAACTCTGTGATGAGAAATTCCTAAACTGATAGTCGATGTGATTTTCAACAACTAGAAAATATTTATGTGAATTCCTAAAATTTTCTTTTTCCCACTCCATGGTCACCTTTTTAACCCTATTTAAATTTTTATTGAACTGGAACATTGTGGTTTATTCAGTTTCAGAATTAAATGGATTTCATTATTACTTTACCAAAGTCTGATAGTGTTTATTCTATATCAAAAAACGAATAATTTTGAAGGGTCTAGGAGGATTCCTATAATACTTTCTAGCTATAGGAAGATGGGAAAGTGATACGAGCAAGTCCCACGGCCTAACCAAGTCCTATCTCTATTGACCTCCATCAAGATATTGTTTCCTACCATAAATATGTCAAATCATTTAGAGATTTTGTCATCACATTTATTTTTGTTCCTCTAGTTTAGATTAACATTCAAAGGATAGAAACCTAATAAACTATTTTTTTACAACTTATGAATTAAATAATTAGCCAAGGAATTTGTTTAACTTGAAACCCACACATTTCTCACCTTTTAAAAGTGAAATTTAGGTCCTCCAAAAATTGTAGATCCTCCGTCTTCACGTAGTACTCTTGAATAATATCCTCCAATTACTATTTATTATTAACATATGGACCACATATATTCAATATATCAAAATACCTACTCAAATCTAAAGAATTTTTTTTAGTCTTAATGGAAAAATGAAGAAGTTCTAAGGAAACTAATATGTGTTTATTGTTCCATGCAATTAATAATCCTTCATATTTCCCTAAGAAGTT
>JASDQU010371908.1:16040-29861 GCA_032191745.1 Picea mariana | reverse complement strand
TTAAATATTTATAACATTTTCAAAATAGATTGAAATGTAAAAATTAAAAAATGAAATAAAATATTTTTATTTGTACATTCTTATAAATTGAGAATTCTTTTAAATTGACATAGAAGTGGTTATCTATTAAATGTTTACTCTAGTAGTGTTGATATATGAGTGTTAATATGATTTTAAGATGGTTAAAGTAAGACTATGCTATGAAAAGTATACGATTTATGTGGATTTTAAAGTTTATGTCTGTTGTGTTTATTATATTAGCTTATATCTATTTAATTATGGATCTATCAAATGTTGTAAGGGATTAAATTGGTTGAGTGTAAAGTACCATATGTAATATAATATGTAAAAATAGGAATATTCAACAAATATTAATGGAATAGCAAAATATTGAGAAGAGCAATACCAGAAATAATACCTTTATTCAAAGAAAGCAATGCTCACTTGTCTCTTCGAGGGGGCAACCTCCAATAGAGTAGAGATCTATTACAATAATTCTCAAGACAAACATTATCATGCCTCCTACTCTTATTTATACTAATTCTATATTCTAAAGAACATTCTAGAGGAAGACCTTTCTAGAAGTGGAAACTTCTATTAGGTATTCTTACATTGACTTGTTCACAATTATTAAATAGGTCTTACTAACTAATATTGACCTTTATTAAATGGAAAATATATTTAGGCCTTATTAACTAATGTAGAGCATGGAAAATATACTATTCTATCTATGTGAGGGGTTAGGTCCCTAACATGCCCTCCCCCTTGAAAGAGAGCCTTGTCCTCAATACTTAAGATGAGGAAACTAGTATAGATTGGTACTCGGTTCCCAAGTGGCATATTCTCGTGGAGTATCCTTCTAGTGAACCAAAACTTCCTTGATGGTGCATTGACGGAGGCAACGCTCTCGCTAGTCCAAAATGGCTTGTGGATGCAACCAGATAGAACCTTCTTCATCCAAATCCAATAGGCTGGTCTGGGTGTAGCATTTGCTGCCAACCATTTTCTTTAGGCATGAGACATGAAAAACATGATGTAGCTTGGAGTGACCAGGAAAAACTAACTGATAGGATACTTTAACCATGTGTTTGAGACTAGTATAAGGACCCTAAAAGTTTGGTGCAAGTTTCTGACAGTGTTGGGATTTGAATGAAATATTATTGTATGGTTGGAGACAAATAAACACCCGATACCCTTTAGAAAATTGACGTTTAGAACGACCCTTCTCCTCTTGTTGCTTCATGCAGTTTTGAGACATTACCAACTTTTCTTTGAGAATATAGAGAATGGTCATGTGAATGGTAAGATTGCGGTCAACCTCTTGAACCTTGGAGACACCCAATATATATGGAATAATTGATGGTGGATTTTGTCTCTAGACTGCTTCAAAAGGAGTCATGTGAGTGGTAGTATGGTAAGAGGTGTTGTACCACCATTCAACTAGGGGCAATCACTGGACCCACTCATGTTGTTTATTAGATGCAAAACACCTCAAATATGTTTCCAATCACTTGTTGACCACTTCCATTTGGCCATTAGCCTGGGGATGATAGATTGTTCTGAGATGCAATTGAGTTCCCTGAAGCATGAATTATTATTGCCAAAAATTATTGGTAAAAGTGGGATCACAGTAAAAAAAAATAGATTGAGGCATTCCATGGATTTTGAAGATATTATCGATAAACATTTGAGCCACTATGGATGATTTGAACGGGTGTTGAAGAGCACAGAAATGAGAATATTTGGAAAGACGATTCATTTCCACCATGATGACTGACTTATTGCCTTATTTGGGTAAGACAACAATGAAATCGATAGAAATTTATATCCAAATAGTAGGTGGAAGAGGAAGTGGTTGGAGTGTACCCAGAGGTTTGAAAATATTTCCCTTATTGCATTGACATGTATCACATTCGAGCACAAATTTGTATATGACATGTTTCATACCATCCCAAAAGAAAGATCATTTGACCCATTCATAAGTTTTGGTAAAACTTGAATGGCCTATTGTAGGTGAAGCATAAAACTCATAGAGCACCTTCGATTTAAGTGTTGTTTGTTTTCTTAAATAAAAGTGACCTTTATAGAGAATCTTTTCATTGTGCCAAGAGTACCCTGGAGTAGCTTGGGGATCTTGTTGAAGTTTTTGGATTAGGACGGAAATTTTGGGTTCTTGAAACCATTCTTTTCAAACAATCTAAACCCATACCGTGACAATGAATGAGAGGGAAAAGAGGGACCCTTCATCTTCATGTTTCCTAGAAAGAGCATCAACCACCACATTTTATTTTCCCTTCTTAGAAATAATATCATAATCATATCCAAACAACTTGGTCACCCATTTGTTTTGCTACAGGGATAAAATTTGTTGTTCTAGGAAGTACTTGAGGCTTTGATGATCCATATTAATTTGGCAACGTTGTTCCATGGACAAGGGCTCCATATATCCATTGAATGCAAAACATAAAACATTTCCTTTTCATAAATCGATTGGCTCAAATGATGGTACGACAATTGTTTGCTGGTGAAAGCCAAAGGTCATCCATGTTGCATGAGGATTGCTCATATTTGTCTCCCAGATGCATCACATTCTAGAACAAAGGTCTTGGTGAAGTCAGGTAGAGCTAGTATAGGAGCATTTCACATAACTTGTTTTAATTCTTGGAAGGATTGGTCAGCTTTTGGAGTCCAATTGAAAGCATTCTTTTTAAGGAGATTTGTGTGAGGAGACACAATTTTTCCATAATTTTTAACAAAATTACGACAATATCCCGTTAAATCCAGTAAACCACATAGAATTTTAATAGTTTTAGAGAGAGGCCAATTCTACATAGCTTTAATTTTCTTGGGATCCACTCTTACACCATTCTTTCCAATAATATGACTTGGGTACTCAAATTTAGAGGTGCCAAAATCTCATTTAGACTGCTTGAGGAAAACTTGGTGCTTGGAGAGGATATGGAGAACTTGATCTACATGGGCGAGATGGGATGGACACATTTTACTATAGATGGTAATATCATCAAAGAAAACTAACACAAAGTGATGTAGGAAGGGATGAAAGAGATGATTCATGAGACTTTGAAAAGTGGAGGGGGTATTATAGAGGCCAAAGGGAATAACCAAGAACTCATAGTGGATCTCACTAGTGTGAAATGCAGTCTTGGGGATGTCTTCCTCTTTCATACATATCTAGTGGTAGCCTCAGCAAAGGTTAATTTTGGTAAAGTATTGATCCCCAATGAGTTCATCTAGAATGTCATCTATGACGGGAATGGTATATTTGTTAAGGGAACAAAAAATCATGAAACATGCACCAAGTTCCTTCCTTCTTGAGGACCATGACAACAAGGGAAGAATAGGGGTTGGTAATCGAACAAATAACACCGAATTCTAACAATCCTTGGACAATTTTCTCAATTTCGTTTTTTTTAGCAAAGGGATGGAAATAAGGGAAAACATTAGGAGGAACATTTCCCTAGATTAAAGGAATGTAATGGTCATGGTCTCCATGGGAGGAGGGAAGGCCCTTGGGATTTTGGAAAATATTCAGATGGAGGGAAAGGATAGCTTGAAGGTCGGGGTGTACCGAGGGTGTCTCAATTGCTTGAATGAAATGGAGTTGGGTAATGATGACAAAATGACCTTTTTTGAGTAATGTTTCCATGTCGTGGAAACCAATGATCCCTGGGGACCCTACAATAATGCCTTGTAATTTATATTGTTGTCCTTCATATTGGAATTGCATGGTTAAATCCTTAAAATACATGGTTATTGGGCCAAGAGTGTGTAACCATTCAACACCAATCACAATGTCACAACCACCCATGTCAGTATAAAATATGTGAGATTTAAGGTTATACTGAACAATCTATAGGCGCACATTTTCACAACGCCCCAAACATTTCATGGAACCACCATTACAAATCATGATTTGAAATTTTTTGATAGAACATATATAACAATTGACCTCTTGAGAAAGGTGGTGATGAATGCAATTATGAGCACTTCCATTGTCAACTAGGATTATGACTTTTTGGTGCTTAATATAAGAAATCAATTTGAGGGTTTGGGGAGCATAAAAACAAGTGAGAGGATTCATTAAAATCAATGGTTAAACTTTAGAAGGATCAACGGATGAAAAAATATTATTTATTTGGGGTAGCTCGGCTTTAGGAGAGACCTCAACATTTCCATCAGAAACATCCTATGAAATGGCCATAAAGAGTTTTTGTTCTTTACACTTGTGCCTTGGAAATTATTTGTCATCACAATTATAGTAGAGACCCTTGAGTTGGTGTTCAACCATTTCTTCCTTTGTTAAATTTTGGACCTTGAGAGGAGTGGCCTTCGGGGATGGGGTAGTGGGTTTAGGGAGGGGAACAAAAGTGGTTTTTTTGCTCTGGGCTAAGATGACCTGTTGTTCCTCCTTGGCACTTTTATCTTATTCCAACCAATTATGGGGGTGATACATTATTAATCAAGCTCGGATTTCATCATTGAGGCCACTGATAAAAAATTCCCGAAAAAAGCATTTGTCATGCCCTCTGTTCAGAAAGACAAGTGCTCAAAGGAAAAAATAAAATATTCCACTATTCTAGGTTGTTTCAACTTGGTCAGACATAGTAAATGGTGGTTTTTTATGTCAAAGTGTTCATATAGCTCAGCAACAAACTGTGACCAAGAAACATACCCTTGACATGAATTTCTACCCCATTTCCACCATTGCCATCATTTCAGATCCAAATAGAGAATTTTATAACGAATCTTGGTTAACTCATCAATAATGCCATGCAGGAGAAATATTGTTCCATTTGGGTGACCCAAGTTGTTGGATCATATCCATCAATTTTTTTCACCTAAACTCTTGGAAGACGGGGGTCATGAGGTAGGGACTTAGAATGAGAGTGTAAAGGACGGTTGGAGTCAACATATTCAACATAGAGAGGTGGGTTGAATGAGGAAGTACCATGGAATTTGTTCATGAATTGTTGTAGAGAGGAATTGTCTTCAACAATTTGGCTTTCAAGTTGTTCCTAGATGTAGTCCATTTTTGCATGAATGGAAGAAATGACCTTATTCACTTGGGCCTAAAGGGAAATAAGGTCAATATTCAGTTTATGATTGGTTTCTTCTTGGTGGGTGGGATCCATGAGGGAAAGAGGGGTGGGTCCATGGAAAAAAAATTAGATAAGTGATATATACCACTACGATCAGGGAAACAAGAGAAAACCAATGGGAGAAGTGGGACATAAAGGTGTCGAGAAGGGTATGGGTCCATGGGGTTAAAAAAAAGGTTAAAAATAATAGGTATCATAGTTACCAAGACATATATAGGAATCCAATGAGACAGGTATCAAATAAGGGTGCTAACTAGACCTAGACATTTTTTTTTTTACTCCCACGGAGTTACACTCCATCCTAAATAATACTGTAGTGTTGAAATGCCCAAATTCTAAATAGAAAAAAATGTGTAGGAATTTTTCACCCAAAATGCGGAAGGCAAGGTTTCAAGGAAAAAATATCCTTTATTGTCGAAATATTCCCCCTTGGTTAGGGTTTGTAGGGAAACTATGGAAAGGGTTTTCCTTGTGGTATAGCTCTCTGATATACGTGCAGGGTCGAACAACAGTACTTGGCCCAATATCTCAGGGAACCAACTAAGGAGGCTTGGCCTACCCTTAGATGTACTACCTGATTACCTAAGTACTAGAGAGTATCTTTCTAAGTTTTCTTCTCTGTGGCACTATAGTAGTCAGGTGACCAATTGATTGATTTAGGGATAGTTTCAAGAGACCTAGGGGATTCTCTATATACTTGTCGATACATGGGAGTGATGGTTGTGTACATATTATGTCTAATGCAGTACCACTCGAGGGGTACCAAGAGGGGTTACATAGATTTCCAACAAGGGATACAAATTTTCATTTCTAGGAAACCTTGTGAAAACATCTATATCACCTACATGTAGTCTTCTCCACCACAATTTTACCCGTTGAATGACATATCTATGTACTCTAAAGATGCTAAGAGTACACATCTTTACCTTAGAATTTTTTCTACCCACAATTCCTACCAAGGAAAGTGCTTTGATACCACTTGTAAAGTACCAGATATAATATAATATGAAGAAACAATAATATTCATAAGATATCAATGGAACAACAAAATATTGAGAAGAGCAATACCATAAATGATAACATTATTTAAAGAAAGCAATGTTCACTTTCCTTCTCGAGGGGGAAACCTCCAACTGATAAAATTTCTATTATAATAATTCTAAGACAAGATTTCTCATTCGTCGTACTCTTATTTATACTAATTCTCACTTCTAAAGAACATTCTAGAGTAATATTTGCCTAGAAGCGAAAGCTTCTATTAAGTCTTCTTACATTGACTTGTTCACAATTATTAAATAGGTCTTTCTAACTAATGTGAGCCTTTATTACATGGAAAATATATTTAGGCCTTATTAACTAATGTCGACCTTTATTACATGTAAAAATATTGTTCTATCTACGTGAGGGGTTAAGTCCCTAACATTCAAAATTTCCAAAATAACTATAAAATTTTCAAAATAGATGGAAATGTAAAAATAAAAGAATGAAATAAAATGTTTTTATTTGTACATTCTTATATATTGACATAGAAGTCATTATATATTAAATGTTTAATCTAGTGTTGATATATGAGTGTCAGTATCATTTTAAGATGGTCAAATTAATATTAGGCTATGAAAACTATAAGATTTGTGTGCATTTCCAAGTTTATGTCTCTTGTGTTTATTATATTAGCTTATATCCATTTAATTATGGATTTATCAAATGTTGGAAAGGATCAAATTGGTTGAGGTACACATATTCCTCAATGTTTCCTTTCTTAAAAATGGTTTCCACTGCTAAGGAGTTGTTCCCTATTGGTGCTTGTGATATTCAGTGTTAAGTTGGACCTATTTTGGTGATAATTATATACAATATTGTTGTTTTTCCATTATGTAGTAGAGCCTTTGAATTCACCAAAAGAATTGCAAACTTAGTTTGCCAATTTAGCATTATTGCTCTTTGTTGTGGATATAAGAATAATAAGTAATTTAGTAAAACACAATATAATAGCGTGAGTAGTTTTAAAAACCTTAACAATTCTTAGGCCAAGCATTCTTTAGAGTCAAACCATGATTTCATGTTAATTCACACCATCTTGGCATACACTTGTCATGAGTGTTCTCTATATCAATTTATCTCAGTTTATTGAAACGATTTATGTCGATGTTAATAGAAGAGATTAAATTAGTGATGTTTTACATCACATGTATAGACTCAATGAATCGATCAATAATGGGTGTTGTCCAGTTTTGAGCTCGTTACCAAAGACATTGTAGAACAAATAATCAATGTGCTGTAATGTATTTATATCACATACATAATAATGTGTGTTTTTTTTACAATCCATCACATATTCAACCTTCACATTGCATATATAATTTGGGTCGTATTAAATGATTACATTGCACATAATTTCAATTTTTCATTTTTTGATTTATAAATTGTTGTGGATGTTCCATTGGAACAATTTGTCATAATAGATCTTATAATTTTATTGAAATATATTGTTTAAGATTTGGATTTGATGTTACTAGCTTAATGCATGAAATACTCAATGAAATGAAACTAAAATGAAAGGAGCTAAGAAAATAATACGCTATCCATGCAATGAACACAAGATGTACCCTAGGAAGATACAATACAGGGAAAACCAAACTAGAAGGTGAGGCCTATTGTCTACTCTTTTCTTCTTAGTTATGAAATGAAAATACAAAGAAATGGGCACTTCATATGGAGTTTCCATGGACATTGTGTCTAGTGTAGATGTTACATGAGCTCATACTTCCTCTATTCCACATCAATACCCCACTTCTATATTCTCTACTCAAATGTGGAACAAAAATAATACAATAATAATGGAATCCATTCATTTTCAAGTGTCTCGGTATTTAACATGGTTTGATAGATATTCATGGATAGTTTTAGGGTTTTTTGCATGTCTCAATCCCTAATTAATTTTAGGGTTTTGGACCCTCTAGAATATTCTTGAAAGTCCATACATGAATAGCTCTACATGTGTGAGTAATATGAGCTAATGTGGCATCCACTTGATATCATGGTGGTCAATAAGATAGGTCAACACGTGAGTAATAGATTTTGTAGATGAACTTTGACTGAGGTGATTTTCACATAGTTGGAAAGTTCTTGATTTAAATATGATCCAAAAGGTTGTAGACCTCAAATCACCAGAACAAGACCTACCCCTAAATTTGTCCCCACAAGCCAATAACTCCAATTTTTCCACCCAACAAGTACCATCATAGATGAAAATTTGTATAATGATCCATTCTCGATCAATTTTGAACTCATCACCTCCACCTTAGTCAAACACATATTATATAAGCCATATAATAATATATAAATGAATAAAAAAAAACCACAAATTTTCTACATGGAAAAATGAACTCTATTTTTTTAACATTATAAAATATCACTACATTAGAAAAAATTATGTCCTCTCTAGTTAGAAGTGTAATACAAAAATAGAGTAATGTGTCCACAATGTGATACCAAAAATACCAAGGTTTTTTTCTAAAAAACCTTATAGCTACCTAAAAAAGACCTGAATCAACTAACATGGTAGGTATATTTCCTTACAAAGAGAACCAAAATTAACAATTTTTTATATCACATTTCATACAAAAATAAAAACTAGAATGTTGGCCCATGAAGGATTCTTTTTGTCACATGGAAATTCTTCATAGACTCCTAATTTTCCATTCTTGGGAGATCCTTGGAGTATGATTCATCCTTAGATGCTTTTGTATTTATGGAGGAGGAGCACCACAATTTCCCAAACTTTTAGTCCCAAATATCCATGTAATGATATTTCATCAATTAAGATGGAAGTTGAGGGAGGGGGGATTGAGTTACCTCTGGGGGGATTTCATAAATTCATGACATTATAAATGAACAAGATGATAAAATATAGATTTAAGTCCAACAATAGATACATGTTCATTTGAATTTGTGTGAAGAATTTGATCTCTTTTCCATTTCTTGCAAAGTTCTCAATTGATTCATAACCTTCATAGCATACCTATCTCATTCTTGAACTTCCACCAACAAATTCCATTCCCACTTCTCAAGACATTGACTTCATTGAAGGTTAAAATTGACCACTTCCTTATTAACTTCATAGAATCATTTTTCTCACTTCTTCATTTTCCTGCTAACTTGATCTAATTCACACAACACATGTCTTTCATTCCTACAATAGACCATTCAAAACTCTGTGATGAGAAATCCCTAAACTAATAGTCGATGTGATTTTCAACAACTAGAAAATATTTATGTGAATTCCTAAAATTTTCCTTTTCCCACTCCATGGTCACCTTTTTAACCCTTTTTAAATTTTTATTGAACTGGAACATTGTGGTTTATTCAGTTTCAGAATTAAATGGATTTCATTATTTCTTTACCAAAGTCTGATAGTGTTTATTCTGTATCAAAAAAGGAATAATTTTGAAGGATCTAGGAGGATTCCCATCATTACTTTCTAGCTATCGAAAGATGGGAAAGTGATACAAGCAAGTCCCACGACCTAACCAAGTCCTAACTCTATTGACCTCCATCAAGATATTGTTTCCTACCATAAATATGTCAAATCATTTAGAGATTTTGTCATCACATTTATTTTTGTTCCTCTAGTTTAGATTAACATTCAAAGGATACAAACCTAATAAACTATTTTTTTGCAACTTATGAATTAAATAATTAGCCAAGGAATTTGTTTAACTTGAAACCCACACATTTCTCACCTTTTAAAAGTGAAATTTAGGTCCCCCCAAAATTGTAGATCCTCCGTCTTCACGTAGTACTCTTGAATAATATCCCCCAATTACTATTTATTATTAACATATGGACCACATATATTCAATATATCAAAATACCTACTCAAATCTAAAGAATTTTTTTTAGTCTTAATGGAAAAATGAAGAAGTTCTAAGGAAACTAATATGTGTTTATTGTTCCATGCAATTAATAATCCTTCATATTTCCCTAAGAAGTTCAATTAAAGAAAAAAAAACCTTTTAGCACACTACTAAACAAACCAATATTAGTTCCCCCCTTAACCATAGTCTCTTGAATCAATAAAACATGTGTATCATGAATTTAAACTAATGCCTTGAGAATTGTTCTTTTCTTGTAGGAGAATTGAAACCATTTTGAACTATTCTAGAGGACATCCCCAATCTAAGGGCCCATTTGTTTGTACTCTATTTAATTGATTTCACCTCCCTTTATGCCTTCTTCTTTTCCTTTGACAAGAAAAACATTTTTCCCTTAATATATACTCCAATCATATTATCGTCATTGTCCAATCCTCCTACCACTTCAGAGACACCTTCACCAAGATTTTATTTTTTCACTAATATTCAAAGATATTTCAGATGTGATTCAAAATTGATCCGGATTTAGGAGAGGAACAAACAGAGTAACAATATGAATACAATAAACACAGAGAAAGGAATAATAAGACAAATATCCAGTGAAAAATATCTTCTATTAAATAATGAAATAGGTTGAAACTGTAAAACTGCAGAGCTGAAACTTGGTCGAATGGTGGTAGCTATCTATGAGAAGAGATGTGGCTGCTACGCACATTCGTCTGAGTAGAATGGATTACAATGAGGCTCTAGAGGCCCTTTTCATATTACTCATGAATTCTGAAACCCTATACATCCAAAAACCTAACCCTAGAAGGTGAAACACCAAAAATCACGTGGGTCCTATGGGTAAGTTGGTGTAATTTGGTACCTCAACTTCTTAGGGTCGTAACTTTTGCATACGACCTCCATTTTAGGTATGTGATATCCTGTTGGAAAGGTCTTTCAGATAACTACACATTTCGTCGTCAAGCTATGACTTTGTCTATAGTCTGACTATGGCGAGTAAAAAAAACAACATTTAGGTCCCCAAACATCCCTAGAAGTACAACAAGATGTGATGACATGAAAACATACAAAATAACATAGTTGGATTAGGAGAGAGGCCACTTGTATCCACCTAGAGAATGTGCAAGGCTTCATATAGCCCCAAAAGTGTAGAACTCACAATTATAAAGCAATACAAAAAGACGTGTTGAATAAAAAACGGACACGAGGAGCCGGTTGGAATAGGTGGGTATCCAACAATATCCACTTGGATCAATCCTCCCCCCTTAGGAAGAAATGGTGTCCATTGTGTTGAGTTCCCCCATTAGGTGAGGAAACTTCTGCTGGATTTGGCCTCGAGTGAGCCACTTTCCTTGGTGTAGGAGTTGCCTTGCCTTGACAACCCGATAAAGATGGATTCGCTACTGGCGAGATCCCTTGACCTGTGTGTTCACTATTTGATCGGTGGATGCTTGTTCCATGCAGTCACGGTTGAGATCTGTTGGTGTCAGTTGTTCAACGATCTCAAAGGTGTCCAATAACGGTAGAAAATATGGTCGAAGGAGGTTCAAATTGAATATTGGATGTAGACCAAGGAAGGGTGGAGTTTTGAGCTCAAAAGCATTGCTACCCACAACCTTGGTTATAGCGTCAGGCCCATAACGAAGTGGGAGAAGATTCTAACGGGGCCCAGTGAGATGATCCTTCCACAAATGTAACCAGACTTTGTCACCAACCTAAAACTGATGTGGTACCCTGTGTTTATCATAGCACTGATTGTGCTTAGCATTGGATTTCTGCAAAATATCCTAGACTTGTTGGAGGATTTGTTGAATCCTCTCAATGAATCTGGTGGCTTTTTCAATCACATACTAATCAGGGGAAGAGTTTGTCTATGCAGTGACAAGATGAAGTGCAACATGAATGCGTCCCAAGGGTTGGAATCCCAGACCCACTTGAAATGGGATATGGCCAGGGGAACTATGGAGAGCCCTATTGTAACTGTGTTGGACATATGGGAGACTCCCGTCCCATGTACGGGGATGCTTAGAATTGTACATGCGTAAGATGTGCACAATCATCTAATTGACGACCTCAGTTTGGCCATCAGTTTAGGGGTGGAAAGAAGTGGATTTTGTGATCTTGGTGTCCAAAAGAGAATAGAGATTCGACCAAAAGGTGTTGAGGAACCTGTTATATCAATCGAAGATTATGGTATGTGGTATCCCAAAGTGAACCCAAACTCGTTCGAAGAAGAACTTGGTAGAATCTACCGCTGTGACATTCTTCTTACAGGTTGTGAGGATGACCATCTTCAAAAACCGATCAATGACCACAAACACGTAGTCATTTCTATGCTTGGTGGACGACAAACCAGACATGTAATCCATGGAGATAGATTCCCATGACTTCTTGGGAATAGGAAGAGGGGTGTACAAGCCTTGCCTCTTGATGGTTGGCTTGGAAATGGTGCAAGAAGTGCAATATCTGATATACTTGCTGACACCTTGTCGAAGTTTTGGCCAACAAAATTTTTTCTGAAGATAGACCACAGTTTTCTCTACACAAAAATGTACTACCACACAACTATAGTGGGCTTCCCAAATCAAATTTTCATGCTCACTTGTAGGAACACAGAGATGGCCCAGGTGGCATAAGAGTCTGTCCTGAATGTTAAAATCAGTGACAGTGGCACCTGTACCCAAGAGATAATATGTGGTGGTGAAGTCTGGGTCTTGCTGGTAAATTTGGGGCCACTCCGATGTTTCATGTCCACAAGAATGGAGCACAGTGGTGAGTGCAGCCACAAGAGGCCAACTAAGGCAGTCAATGACATAATTGGAGATACTTATCTTATACTTCATGTTGATATGGAACTACTACAGGTAGGTGGACCACTTATGATGGTGTTCGTTCTGAAATTTCCACTATGTCTATATGAACTGCATAGGCTTGTGATCAATGTGTATGATCGTCTCTTTCCCTAGAATGTAATGTTTCCATTGATGACATGCTTGTACAATGAAATGCATTTCCTTTTCATAGGTGGGGTATTTCTGGATAATATCAGAGAGTGTCTCACTATGGTATTCCACCAGATGCCCATGCTAAGTGAGAAATGTTCCCACATCATAGTCAGATGCATCAATATCAATCTAAAATGGTTGTTGCAGATCGGGCAAGGAGAGTACCAGAGCTGAGCACAAACGATGTTTCAGATCTCTGAATGCTCGTTGTTTCTCCTTCCCCCACATGAACTTGGCCCTACTAACACCCTTGGTCACCTGGCTGAAGGCCCATGCAATATGGGAGAATACCAACATGAATAGTCGGTAAACATTGACTAATCCCAAGGAAGCTTCGAATCTTAGTCAGTGTGGTCGGGGCTGGCCAGTCACGAATGACTTGGATCTTAGTTGGATCAACATGTACCCCATGCTAATCAACATTGTAGCCCAGGTATTGGACCCTGTTCATGCCAAAAGATAATTTTTCCAAGTTGGCATAAATCTTGTGCTTTCGCTGAGTGCTCCAAACCTCCTAACTATGCCACATGTATTCCTCCCACATTCTGTTGAAGATGAGGATGTCATCAAAATATACTACCAAAAAGGTGTTGGTGAAGGTTCTCAATACATCCTCCATCAACCTCATGAAAGTGGTTGGCGCATTTGTTAAGCCAAAGGGCGTGACTAGCCATTCATAGAGACCTTATTTAGACTTGAAGGTTGTCTTCCATACATCAGTTGGTTCGATGGGAACCTGGTGGTAGCCAGACTTTAGGTCAATCTTGCTGAATAAATTTTCCCCCTTTATTTGGTCAAGAAATTCATCAATCCTGC
>JASDQU010371908.1:0-15930 GCA_032191745.1 Picea mariana | reverse complement strand
CTTCTTCATTTTCCTGCTAACTTGATCTAATTCACACAACACATGTCTTTCATTCCTACAATAGACCATTCAAAACTCTGTGATGAGAAATCCCTAAACTAATAGTCGATGTGATTTTCAACAACTAGAAAATATTTATGTGAATTCCTAAAATTTTCCTTTTCCCACTCCATGGTCACCTTTTTAACCCTTTTTAAATTTTTATTGAACTGGAACATTGTGGTTTATTCAGTTTCAGAATTAAATGGATTTCATTATTTCTTTACCAAAGTCTGATAGTGTTTATTCTGTATCAAAAAAGGAATAATTTTGAAGGATCTAGGAGGATTCCCATCATTACTTTCTAGCTATCGAAAGATGGGAAAGTGATACAAGCAAGTCCCACGACCTAACCAAGTCCTAACTCTATTGACCTCCATCAAGATATTGTTTCCTACCATAAATATGTCAAATCATTTAGAGATTTTGTCATCACATTTATTTTTGTTCCTCTAGTTTAGATTAACATTCAAAGGATACAAACCTAATAAACTATTTTTTTGCAACTTATGAATTAAATAATTAGCCAAGGAATTTGTTTAACTTGAAACCCACACATTTCTCACCTTTTAAAAGTGAAATTTAGGTCCCCCCAAAATTGTAGATCCTCCGTCTTCACGTAGTACTCTTGAATAATATCCCCCAATTACTATTTATTATTAACATATGGACCACATATATTCAATATATCAAAATACCTACTCAAATCTAAAGAATTTTTTTTAGTCCTAATGGAAAAATGAAGAAGTTCTAAGGAAACTAATATGTATTTATTGTTCCATGCAATTAATAATCCTTCATATTTCCCTAAGAAGTTCAATTAAAGAAAAAAAAACCTTTTAGCACACTACTAAACAAACCAATATTAGTTTCCCCCTTAACCATAGTCTCTTGAATCAATAAAACATGTGAATTATGAATTTAAACTAATGCCCTGAGAATTGTTCTTTTTTCGTAGGAGAATTGAAACCATTTTGAACTATTCTAGAGGATATCCCCAATCTAAGGGCCCATTTGTTTGTACTCTATTTAATTGATTTCACTTCCCTTTATGCCTTCTTCTTTTTCTTTGACAAGAAAGACATTTTCCCCTTAATAGATACTCCAATGATATTATCATCATTTTCTAATCCTCCTACCAATTCAGAGACACCTCCACTAAGATTTTATTTTTTCACTAATATTAAAAGATATTTCAGATGTGATCCAAAATTGATCCGGATTTAGGAGAGGAGCACACAGATTAACAATATGAATACAATAAACACGGAGATAGGAATAATAACACAAATATCCAGTGAAAAATATCTTCCATTAAATAATGAAATAGGCTGAAACTATAAAACTGCAGAGCTGAAACTTGGTCGAATGGTGGTAGCTATCTATGAGAAGAGATGTGGCTTCTACGCGCATCTGTCTGAGTAGAATGAATTACAATGAGGCTCTAGAGGCCCTTTTCATATTACTCATGAATTCCAAAACCCTATACATCCAAAAACCTAACCCTAGAAGGTGAAACACCAAAAATCACGTGGGTCCCATGGGTAAGTTGGTGTAATTTGGTACCTCAACTTCTTAGGGTCGTAACTTTTGCACACGACCTCCATTTTAGGTATGTGATAGCCCATTGGAAAGGTATTTCAGAGAACTACACATTTCGTCATCAAACTATGACTTTGTCTATAGTCTGACTATGGCAAGTAAAAAAAACAACATTTAGGTCCCCATACATCCCTAGAAGTACAAAAAGATGTGCTGACATGAAAACATACAAAGTAACATAGTTGGATTAGGAGAGAGGCCACCCGTATCCACCTAGAGAATGTGTGAGGCTTCAGATAGCCCCAGAAGTGTAGAACTCACAATTATAAAGCAATACAAAAAGACGTGTTGAATAAAAAATGGACACGGGGAGCCAGTTGGAATAGGTGGGTAGCCAACAATATCCACTTGGATCAATCCTCCCCCCTTAGGAAGAAATGGTGTCCATTGCGTTGAGTTCTCCCATCAGGTGAGGAAACTTCTATTGGAATTGGCCTTGAGTGAGCCACTTTCCTTGGTGTAGAAGTTGCCTTGCCTTGATAACCCGATAAAGATGGATTCACTGCTGGCGAGTTCCCTTGACCTGTGTGTTCACTATCTGATTGGTGGATGCTTGTTCCATGCAGTCACGGTTGAGATCTGTTGGTGTCAGTTGTTCAACGATCTCAAAGGTGTCCAATAATGGTGGAAAATATGGCCGAAGGAGGTCCAAATTGAATATTGGATGTAGACCAAGGAAGGGTGGAGTTTTGAGCTCAAAAGCATTGCTACCCACAACCTTGGTTATAGTGTCAGGCCCATAACGAAGTGGGAGAAGATTCTGACAGGGTCCGGTGAGATGCTCCTTCTACAAATGTAACCAGACTTTGTCACCAACCTAAAACTGATGTGGTACCCTATGTTTATCATGGCACTGCTTGTGCTTAGTATTGGATTTCTGCAAAATATCCTAGACCTATTGGAGGATGTGTTGAATCTTCTCAATGAATCTGGTGGCTTTGTCAATCGCATACTAATCAGGGTTAGAGTTTGTCTATGCGGTGGCAAGAGGAAGTGCAACATGAATGTGTCCCAAGGGTTGGAATCCCAAACCCACTTGAAATGGGCTATGGCCAGGGGAACTATGGAGAGCCCTGTTGTAACTGTGTTGGACATATGGGAGACTCCCATCCCATGTACGAGGATGCTTAGAATTGTACATGCGTAAGATGTGCACAATCATCCAATTGACGACCTCGGTTTGGCCATTGGTTTGGGGGTGGAAAGAAGTGAATTTTGTGATCTTGGTATCCAAAAGTGAACAGAGACTCGACCAAAAGGTGTTGAGGAACCTATTATATTGGTCGAAGATGATGGTCTGTGGTATCCCAAAGTGAACCCAAATTCATTCGAAGAAGAGCTTGGCAGTATCTACCGCTGTGACATTCTTCTTACAGGTTGTGAGGATGGCCATCTTCAAAAATTGATCAATGACCACAAACATGTAGTCATTTCCGTGCTTGGTGGACGACAAAACAGACATGTAATCCATGGAGATAGATTCCCACAGCTTATCGGGAATAGGAAGAGGGGTGTACAAGCCTTGCCTCTTGATGGATAGCTTGGAAATGGTGCAAGAAGTGCAATATCTGATATACTTGCTGACATCTTGTCGAAGTTTTGGCCAACAATTTTTTTTTTGAGGAATGACCATAGTTTTCTCTACACAAAAATGTCCTGCCACCCGACTATATTGGGCTTACCAAATCAACTTTTCATGCTCGCTTGTAGGAACACAGAGATGGATCAGGTGGCATAAGAGTCTATCCTGAATGTGAAAATCAATGACAGTGGCACCTGTACCCAAGAGATAATATGTGGTGGCAAAGTTTGGATCTTGCTGGTAAATTTGGGGCCATTCTGATGTTTCATGTCCACAAGAATGGAGCACAGTGGTGAGTGCAGCCACAGGAGGCCGACTAAGGCAGTCAATGACATGATTGGAGATACTTATCTTATACTTCATGTTGAGATGGAACTACTGCAAGTAGGTGGACCACTTATGATGGTGTTCGTTCTAAAATTTCCACTATGTCTATATGAACTGCATAGGCTTGTGATCAATTTGTATGATCGTCTCTTTCCATAGAATGTAATGTTTCCATTGATGACATGCTTGTACAATGAAATGCATTTCCTTTTCATAGGTGGGGTATTTCTGGATAGTATCAGAGAGTGTCTCACTATGGTATTCCACCAGATGCCCATGCTAAGTGAGAAATGTTCCCACATCATAGTTAGATGCATCAGTATCAATCTAAAATGGTTGTTGCAAATCGGGCAAGGAGAGTATCAGAGCTGAGCACAAACGATGTTTCAGATCTTCGAATGCTTGTTGTTTTTCCTTCCCCCACATGAAATTGGCCCTACCAATGCCCTTGGTCACCTGGATGAAGGCCCATGCAATATGGGAGAATACCAACATGAACAGTCGATAAACATTGACTAATCCCAAAGAAGCTTTGAAGCTCAGTCAGTGTGGTCGGGGCTGGCCAGTCACGAATGACTTGGATCTTAGCTGGATCAACATCTACCCCATGCTAATCAACATTGTAGCCCAGGTATTGGACCCTGTTCATGCCAAAAGATAATTTTTCCAAGTTGGCATAAATCTTGTGCTATCGCAGAGTGCTCCAAACCTGCTAACTATGCTGCATGTACTCCTCCCATGTTCTTTTGAAGATGAGGATGTCATCAAAATATACTACCAAAAAGGAGTTGGTGAAGGTTCTCAATACATCCTCCATCAACCTCATGAAAGTGGTTGGCACATTTGTTAAGCCAAAGGGCATGACCAGCCATTCATAGAGACCTTCTTTAGACTTGAAGGTTGTCTTCCATACATCAGTTGGTTCGATGGGAACCTGGTGGTAGCCAGACTTTAGGTCAATCTTGCTGAATAAATTTTCCCCCTTTATTTGGTCAAGAAATTCATCAATCCTGCGAATGGGGTAGCGGTTCCTAACTGTGATTTTTTTTAAGGCTCTGTAATCAATGCAGAGTCCCCAAGTCCCATCCTTCTTCTACACCAGTACAATCGAGATTCCACAAGGGGAGGAGCTGGGTATGATGTGCCCCTTTTGAAGAAGCTCTTGGATCTGATGCCTGATTTTTTCATTCTCCATCAGTGAGCGCCGATAGACTGGTCCATTAGGTAGAGGTGCACCGAGGGTTAGATCAATTGGATGCTTGACTTGGGAGTGCATTGATACCCCTGTAGGTGAGACAAATATTTCTCTGTATGCTTCCATGATCTCGTCCACCTTCTACTGCTGCAAAGAGAGGTGTTGTATAGGGGCCATGGATGTGGCAATGACCTTCTTCTTACTGTGAGCACAAATCATAAAGAAGATGAACTTGTCAATCTATGAAATGACCTTATTGCATTGCTTAGCATAGATTAAAGAAATAACAGTAGGCGGTACCACCTCTGGGATCCTGTACAATTATCTACCCAAAGTAATAATAACATTGCAGTGTCTAGACTCATACACAACATGATGCTTCCACAAATATGGTTGTCCTAAAAGAACATCACAAACTTCAAGGGGAGAAATATCACACAGTACCTCATCTTTGAAAGGCTTGATGTCGTAGGGAAGATGAAACTGTTGGATGAAATGAAGACCTCTTCCTTGAAAAAGCTAGCCGATGGTGTAGGGTTGCAAGTGCAGTGTCATTGGAAGGTTCAACCACTTGACAACCTCTTCTGTAATCAGGTTCTTCTGACTAGCATTGTCGAAAATGAAATAAATAAGAGCCCCCTTGACCCACATTTGCGAGTGAAAGAGGCATTCCCCTTCCTCTAGTTCTTCTAGTTTGCTTCGCCAGTCTTTGGTGGTAGTGACCGTGGAACTAGGTTCAACATCAATAATCTACTTTCCTCCTTCAGGATTTGACTCGGAATAAGAATCAACCTATGAATCGGAAGCCTTCAGCTCAACCATGAGGGACTACTTAGAGTGACATTCATTGGTGTTGTGCCAAGGAATTTTATGGTACTCAAACCATTTTCCCATGTCCTTCTTCGTCTTCTTGTTTCCCTTCTTGTGTTGTGGCTTGGATGGATTTTCCCAAGGGTGGACATCTCAACCTGGTCCCTTTTTGTGTGGGTTTGGATTGCCTTTGCCCTTCTTCAACTGTGAGGGGTTTGCAGATCCAAACTCTCATTGTTTCTGCTTAACTTTCTGCTCGATCTTGATAGCGTATCTATAAGCCGTGCCCAATGAGGTGATGCCCAGGAACTCCATTTTTGTTTGGATTTATCTATAAAGAAAACCGCGGTATTTGAGCACCAGATGATGCAAATAATCTTTGATACCCAATTTGGCACGTAGGGTATGGAAAATATTGGTGTAGTTTAGTACTGTCTGGTCCCTTTCTTGATGTAGGGTGGTCTATGTGGTGTATTGGTCCTCGTAGCTTCCAACAGGGTAGTATTGTTCTTTAATGGTGTCCTAGAAGGAATCCCATGTAGGGGCCACCACAAAAATTGCAGATTCCTCTACGGCCCTTTGCTCAAAGTAAGTTTCCCACTAGTCTTTAACATGGGGAACGACCTTGAGAAGTGAAAAGGTGATCTTTTCCCTATTAGAAAAATTGTGGACCGGAAAATATCCTTCAAGCATATTCAACCATTTATCTACAACATCCGCATCTATAAGTCCTTCAAATAATGTAATATACAAATTTACTTGTACCTTGAAGGGGGTTTCATGGATGCTTGATGAATATACTTCTCTCATGGGCAACCGTTGAAGGATCTGCACGAAGTTGTCCATCATTTCGTTCCTCTATCACATGAGGGCTTCCTTGAGCAACATTTTAATAGTATCTTCTGCTCCATCATATTTCTTTTCATCTCCAATGGGTTGTTGTCGGGCTCGGTGTGACTGATCTAGTAATGGATTGATTGGTTCGAGTCCCAACTTCTTGTACCCAGACCTTTTCGAGCACATGCACGAAGAAAAATAAATGAAAATAAGACCGCTCTGATACCACTGATCCAGATTTAGAAGCAGAATGAACTGATTAACATAATGAATAAAATAAACACAGATATTGGAAGAATAACACAAATATCTAGTGAACAATATCTTCTATTAAATAATGAAATATGTTGAAACTATAAAACTGCAAAACTGAAAATTGCTCAAATGGTGGTAGTTATCTCTTAGAAGAGATGTGGTTTCTACGCACATCTGTTTGAGAAAAATGGATTAAAATGAGGCTCGAGAGGCCCTTTTCATATTATTCATGAATTCCAAAACCCTGGACATCCAAATACCTAACTTGAGAAGGTGAAACGTGAAAAGTCATGTGGGCCCTATGGGTAAGTTGGTGTAATTTGCTACCTCAACTTCCTAGGGTCGTACATTTTTCATATGAACTCTGTTTTAGGCGTGTGATAGCCTATTTGAAAGGTATTTTAGAGAAATACACATTCCATCGTCAGACTTTGACTCCGTTTATAGTCTGACTATGGCGAGTAAAAAAAAAACCGTTCAGGGCCCCAAACAACCTCGAAAGTACAACAAGATGTGCTGACATGAAAACATACAAAATAATCCAGTTGGATTAGGTGAGAGGCCACCCGTATCAACCTGGAGAATGTGTGAGGCTTCATACAACCCCATAAGTGTAGAAATCACAATTATAAAGTAGTACAGAAAGACGTGCTGAATAAAAAATAGACACGAGGAGCTAGTTGGAATAGGTGGGTGGCCACTAATATCCACCTGGATCAAAAACTCTTATCCTCCTCTAATCCAATTATCTTACAATCATGTCATGGAGGAAAATACAAAACCATATTCACTAACTAGCCCTACCAATCATTTATCATCAATCCTAGATGATGTTTGTTTGCATTCCTTATGTATTGAGAATGTTAAGACATTTTGAAATTCTCTACTATTTATCTCAATTATGCCAAGCCTCATTTGAGGATGAAATGGAACCTACCCATACATCCATTCTATCCCAACCATACGATGCGAATTTCATTGTAATAGAGTCTAAAGGAGGGGAAGGGACAATTAACTACATTTTGAAATCACGAGAGGGGAAATCTCTCAAGTTTGGCATAGAATAAAGGATTGAAAATTCCTCTCCTTCATGATGGGTTTTTTTTTTAACATCATTTGAAATTTGCAGTCATGGTCAATATCATCTGCCAAATTCTTGAGTGAATCATTTCACCATCCATAATGTACCTACCATGTCAACCCCGTCAAAAGAAGGGATCCTATAGATTCCATATTTTAAAGGGGAAATTGACTTATGAATATCTATGCTACCAGACATCCTTTTTTTCCTCCACACATCGTTTAGAATGGTCCTCATATTAGCTATCCATGAAACCCCCTCTTCCAAAGAGAAAATGAAGTATACTTTCCACTAGAGGTGTTCTAGAAACCTTGATGAGACCTAAAAGGGAACTCCCTTTTAATATGACCACGCTTGTGACATGCAATGCATTGAAACAAAATGTTATAGTAGTCAAGGGCCTAATTGATCAACCAATTTTGGAAACACAATATCCATTGAAGTTGGAATACCTTCCCTCAAATCCATCTCAACACAAATTCTAGCCACTGATTTGTAAATCTTAGATTTAGTCCTTTCATATATGGTGATATATCTCTCCAAAGAATCTCCATTATATACACACATTTTCGTTTCCCATATTTTTACTAGTAATGTTGGAATTTTTACTGTTAATGTTGGAAGCTTGACCCAAATTGCTTGAGTATTCAAATTCTCTCATAAATGGTTGAAACATGGAGACCACGCTTTTAGTGATAGATAGGAATTTCTCCAAAACTAGTTTTTGTTCCTGAGGTTCTCCACATCCTTCCTAAACATGAACATTAATAAAACTTTTTTCAATAGGTGGTAAGTTCGAATATTCCTTAAAATGGCCCTCCATGATTTGTTAACCCAATCACTCACAATAGATTTAGAGATGAATCTTCCATGAAAATTTCCTACCAGGGCTAACTCTTGGTAATGGAGAGTATGATCTAATAATATATCTTCTTCTAACACTATAAAAACTTTCCCTTTCTTCATTTTTGTTACCTTCACCTTCTTCTTCTTTTCCCTACGACCCTTATATGCCTTCCCTCGATCTAAATTATTGGTATTCCTTAAATATCCACCCAAGGACATCCACCCAACTCATAGTTAGAATGCTTCAAACCTCCTTCACTTAGAAAATGTTCCTAATGACTATACTTATTCAAGGATAAAAACTTGAAACTCGAAACGGATGTAAGATGGAGATGTTAAATGATTCCACTAATAAATATGATGGAGTCGTCAAATATGGCATTGTAAATTCATATAGAACCTCTAGAATTTTAAACGAAACAACATATCTTAACTTGATGAAAATCCTATTTTCTATCCTTAACATTGAATGCATGAACAATTGACCCTTCACTATCTCCCTCTGAAAAAAGGGAAAATGGAAAGGGATGAAACTTTGTTACATTAACTAGGTTCACTTTTCTACGTAATAGATCTCAAATCCCTCGTGTGCTAGAATTCACTATGTATCTCAACATCAACAAAGAGTAAAGAAGAATCACTTAGCTTTCGAAGAAAAAAGAAAGTTATTGCAACCTTCTTGCTAACGCCTCGAAACATTCCTCTTATCATTCTTCTTGAAACTTGATTGTTCAAATTAAAACTTACCATATAATATTCTTTCTATATTTTTGTCCTTTTGATAATATTTTTGATGTTATTTAAAGAAAAATAAAAAACCACTCATTTGAGCTGAGTGAATTTCAGAAAATTGAATTTAATTCTACAAGTTTAATCTTTAAGCAAAGTGACATTTTCCATCTTATGTGAATATTATAATATCAAGTGAAGATAATCCTAGCACAAATCAACAAATCAAACATTAGGGATACATAAAGGTTAGCTATCAAATTGAGATTCCAAAATTGATAGATAATTATCTTTAGTTATTAGATGAGGCATGGCAAAGAGTTATTATTAAATGAAAATGAAATTCATGTAAATGACCCTTAACTTGTAAGCATGTTATTCTTATAATTGATTTTTGACATTGAGAGTAATTTGATATAGTAGAGGTTCTCGGTAAGTCATAAGTTTCTTTCTAGGTATCATTTTGTAGGTTGTTGACACTAACCAATGGTTTATAGTAACAACTCACTTGGCTTGAACTTGGGCCTCACCCAAGTAATTCTGGATAGTTACTTATTCCACTAGACTTAAAAACAGAGCATGACATAGTAGGGACATGATGTCATGGTTTAATTGAATGGTAGTTAATATATGGTGTCAACTAAGTAATATAACTTGAGGGTATGGTTTGTGGATGGATGCATTTTCATATTTGTTTTAGTGGCGGTCCTAGAGCTTGAGCTCAATTCATGTATGAAATTTTTTGATTTAGTGATCAATTCTAATAATAACACTTTCAGAATTTATCGGATAATCCACAGTGTTGGTGATTGTTTTTCAACGTTTCGGATCCAGATCAGGATCCACGTTCAAGACGTAAATCCTAAAGATGGATCCTAGATCCGAAACATCAAGAAACAATCACCAACACTATGGATTATCGAATAAATTTTGAAAACAATCACCACATAAATCTTAATAGTCAAAATAATACTATTTTTTTAACACAATAGAGATAATGTTATATAATCTTTTTTTTTCTTTCTTTATTACAATAACATAATAACATGATGCTTCATTAATATCCTTTAATTTAATTACAGTGTCATGAAATTATTGGAATACATAATCAATAATTATTTGTAATAACATCATAATGTGGTGCTAATAATTTTGATGTATGTTGTACAAATATATCAGTTTAATGTTAGGTTAAGTTGTAATATTAAGAATAATAATTATTATTTTATTAAGAAATTGTTATTGATTATTAATTTTAAATGAATTATTATTAATATTATTATTTAAAAATGAAACTATTAATTAATGTTTTAAAAGTTGATTAATATTATAATAATATATTTAATTGAATTATTTTTTGATAAGTTTTATAGTTTTCTTTTGAATATTAATATAAAAATGTTTAAAAAAATTAAGGATTAAAAAGTATACAATAGTTAATTTATTTATAAATTACTTGTTGAAAATATTAAAATAATAAATTATTTTAAAAATTAATTTTTAATTATTTACTATTTTATAAGTAATAGAAAATGATTTTTTATTAAATATATCCCCTCTTCTTCATCTTGTATTTTTACAAATATTAATATAAAAGTGTTAAAATATTTTCTTATAAATTTTTTATTTCTTTTATGTTGGTTAGAAATGTCTCAAGAGCAAATAGTTTTAAGGGTATTGAACTAGGTTTCCCTAAAAAATGAAACATACACATTAATCAATTAAGCTAGTGGGAATTGACTTTATAAATTCCTTATTAAAAATATTGAAATAATAAATTATTTTGAAATTTATTTTTAATTATTTATTATTTTATAAATAAGAGTAATGATGATATTACTTTAAATTCTTTATAATTTTATTTATGTGGTAGAAAAGAATTAAGAGAACAGTTTCAACATCACCACAGTTTTGTTGAGTTATAAGGTTAGGAAGGTTGGTATTATGAAAAATATTTTAAAATTGAGATCTAATCTCCATATATCTTGGACATTTTAAGATAAATTGTTTTTAATATTCAACCTTCTTAGTGTGACAAATATGACAGAGCCTTTCATCCCATTGTGTTTTGAGAATTGACTAATTCCGAGTTTCACCATGGAGATCATGAGAATGTGTTCTTATTTTAGAAATGTTTATTTTTTTTCTTTACACTGGTCAAAATAAATAGATATTTTTTATCTTCTAGATGAGGGTTGATTACCTCTTTATAATATATATTTTTTCTTTCTTTTTAACTCTTTTTCACACCACATTTTCTCCTTAAATTTTGAAGAAATAATATTTTTAATGTTATCCTTATTTTGTAATATGATATCTTCATTTATTCCCTAGTGGTTTGTAAAAGAATGAGAATCCTTATGGCATGCCCTCTTGAGCCAAAGGTGCTTTTGGCTAGAGTTTGATGCAATTTTAGGAAGCCTCTTGTTTTCCTTGTTATTTAACTTGTTCTTATACAATAGGTATATGGTAATAGGAATACTCTCAAAGGAGGGAAGGATTGATTCTATGAGGAGGATATGAAAGGGTGTATTTCCTTTAATTTTGAGATTATAGGTTATAAAATTATTTTGGGCCTTGTCTATCTTTCTCCATGACTCTATAGAGATACTACATCCCCAAAATGCAGTAGTAACAAGAGTCTCAAAGATGAGGTTTTCTTATCTCATATCTAATGATCCACGCATTTACAATTGTATTCTAGCCCATAATAAGCTTTCCACCCTAAATTTATCATTTTCTCAATACTAATTCCATTTGAGCTTGTGGTGAATATTGATTTCGAGATATTTGTATGAAGGCACATTCTCCAAGTTTTTGTTGTCATATACAAAAGTATCATAGGTTATCTTATTAGATTTCATTATCATGACATTTTTTTGTTTGTATTGATAGTCATACCCATATTGGAGCATAAATCGTTGAGGATTCTTAGTTTCTTGTCAAGATCACAGGTGATCCTTTCCATAAGAACAATATCATCAACATGAATAAGAAGAATCATGACTATACTGGTGAGATTTGGGTTGACACAACTTGCTTCTTCCAAGAATTCTTTTAACTTGTCAATGTATATGTCAAAAAGGGTAGGGGACAAGGGACAACCTTGCTTAACTCCAATATTACAATTAATTTTTCTTTTGACTAGCCCTTAGTGTTCATAAATTTAGCAATAAATTTCTCATACAATATTGTTTTATCATCCCTCAACTCGACATACACTTTTATCTATTCCAACCTATCACAAAGGTTTGTCATGGGTACCATGTCAAAATGTTTTTGGAAGAAAATGAAATAACATAGTAGATTTGTTTTATTATTGTGGAATTCATCCACAATGATACTAAGTGTAAGAAGGTGGTCCACAATTGAATTATATGTCCTAAATATGGCTTGGACTTTATCTATGGATTTCTAGCCATAGGCTAATGTTCTTTTCCAAAACAATTTCGTGCATCTTTGATGAAATCAGGATAATCACAATGGTCTTATAATTAGAGGGAATATTTTTATCCTCACTTTTAAAAATAGGTAAAATGAGGCTTTGTGTCAAGGGTTTAGGGAATCCCCTACTTGATTTCTAAATTGAAGAAATCATATTGAATCCCCTACTTGAAGAAATCATAGGGAATTCGTAAAGACTTTTTAAGGTAGGAATTCTCGTCCTTCAAAGGAATCATATTATTTTTTTCAGTTTTAAAAATTAGAATTTTCCTCAAGAACTTCTTAGGATCAAGCTTAGACAAGTGAAAAATATGCTCTTGAATTCTATTTATATAGTAGGTATTTGTTTCCTTTTGATTAGGGACTTGATGTACTTATCTTAGTTTTAAAAACTCATTATAAGCATACCTAATCAATTTCTTGGAAATTTTACATTATTTTATCATACCAAGGGTTGGTTGTTCTATTATTCCTTTTACATGACACCTCGAAAGAGAATGGAAGTGGTAAGGGTTGTTGTAAAATTATGATAGAGTGTTTTATGTTGTCCCTATAAGTTAGGAGATTTAATTCAGCATTTAAATCCTTTAAAAAAAAATCAACTTTATTTTTGTCAAAAATAAGGTGCCTTTGATTATTATAATTTTCTTTAATGGGGATTTTGTACATGGAAAAGTTTATAGTTAGGGTTAAAGGTCTATGACCGAAGTGAGGTTCATGGTCATTTAAAAGGTCAAAATTTACTATTTGGTTGGATAGAGGATTATCATGTATCACATAATCCATGACACTACTACATAGTCCATGAATACAATTCATCTTGTTGGAGTCTGTCGAGTTCATTACACCATTACAAATCATTAAGTCTTGAGAACTAGAAAGCTTGAATAGCTTGGTACCAAACAAATTATCAGTCAAGTATTCAAAGTTTCTTTTGTATTTATTAGCGAAGACGGTCCTTATTTAGCCATAAAGGATTAGGGCTGGAATCATTTCTTAAAAGAATAGCTTGATTAGTTTCATTTCTAGCACAAATTCTCCTATCAAGAGGATATTAGCTTCATTTATTAGATTGCAAATATATTCTTCTAGGGTATTATAGGGACACTTTTTATCTCGATTGTTTTTCTTATAAAAAGTAGAATTAATAGGTGCAGAATAACAAATTTCTATATAAATCTTATTAGCATTGACGTCTCATAATTCTATCCAAATGTACTTATTGAGATCATTTGAAATACTGAACGAAATTGAATTGTGCAAAATAACAGCGACGTGATTTATGCTGTAAGTTGTCTTACCTTTGGATATCTTCAGCAAGTCCAGCGTTGAATGTTTCCCAAATTCAATTGAACCAATAAATGGTAGTATAGACCAAAACTAACTTGAAGACCTGTGAAAAACCACTGTAATACACTGATTTGCAATACATTTTGAAGAACTTCCCACATTGCAAATGCTTCCGATCTCTGTTTTCTTAACCGACGTGTTTCAACGATAATCAAAGAACACGTGAAAATAGATGTCAAAAAGTCCGGCACTGGATACAATACACTGCATTACAGGTACCCAATAAATTAAAGAAAATCCGGCACTGGATACAATACAATACACTGCATTCACGCAAATCGTATCGTCTCTTCTCCATATGGATGCTTTTATAGGGTTCATATGCATTATATAAATAGTAATAAGTGTTTTTTAATATTTATAAATAACAATAATAACTTTCCTTTATAAGGATTAGGGATTTTATTGAAAGTTATCATTCTATATTATAATGAAAATTTTAACTATATTTTAAATAGTTTTGGTTTATTTAAAAATATCTTAATCTAAATTATAAGAATTTATTTTTTTTCAATATTTTTAATTATAAAATTTTGGTTAATTTTAAAATATTATAATCTAAATCTTTTTAAATTGATTTTTTTTATAATTTAAAATAATTAAAAGAAAAACATAATGTAAAATTTGAAAAAAATTAGATAAAACTTCACACAATAAGAAATGAAATTAGAAAAAGAAAGTAGATTAAAAGATTCACGGGACTCCACTAAAAATACCAGTATACTCTAGTAGTGATGCGCTAAAAGTATACTCAGTATACTTTAGTAGATTTATAATAGGCTAAAAGACAAGCGTGTATATTTATAAAATTATACACCTTTGTTTTTGTGTAAGACTCTAGTGATGAACATTTATTATGTGTAAAATGAAGATGGTCTTTATTTGTAAATGCAAGGAATGGGAGTACACCATCCCATAGGATTATGTAATCCTATTACTTAACAATTTTATAGTGTATAGCGGTAAATGCCCATTTTCTTATAGAATTACATGACTTCATAAATTCCCAAGTAAAAAATGGTCAATTGGTAGGACCACTAGGTGAGGTTAATAGAGATAAGTTAGATTCTATAAGGACTTAATTACAAACTTGAGTAAGACCATTTTGATTTGAATGTTGTTAGAAGGGCTTGATATGTGGATTTTTGAGTTGTAATCACATATTCTTAGTGAAAATTATTTTAAAAGGAAAGGGTTGGAACAAAAAAATGAAGACGAATTGATACTAATTCTCAAAAAGTTAAGGTGGTACAACTTGTAAATGAGGGATTGGTTGGGTGGTAAAGTAGGGGCGTTGTTTCCCCCAAAGAGGCATGTTCACTCTTAATGGGTCATCTTTCTTATATTAGCATGTCATTTCATGTAGTTGGGGCTATATGAAGGTCATGAGGAAATTTGACATAACAGATACCTAGAGTCGTGACATCATTGTCGAAGGATTACTTTCATGAATAATGAAATAATATGTTTCCTTATACTATATCTTATATAGAGTGATGTTTCTTGCACATGTTGACTAAAATCCATAAAAAATATCTCACTTCAAAAAGTTGTCTAATATGTGCATAGCTACATAATATCAACATGTGTGCATATGCTATCCTTAAAATCCATACAAATATGTGACAAGTCCAAGTTTTGTTGTTACATTTTCTCCATTAATACAAGAAATTTATATATGATATTGCTACAAAGTGTTAAATAATAAGTTTAATTTGTTGGACATGTTACCATTATAACCTTGTGTGTTTACAATGTTTCATATGTGAAATATAAGATAAGTTGTGGTTTAGAATCAATGATTTCACATAACAAAGTGCAATAATCAAATTG